>JTLS01000203.1:0-25811 GCA_000826855.1 Basidioascus undulatus | reverse complement strand
TCTCCGATGGCGGCCGGCATGGCGTCGCCCGCCGGTGGCTACTCGCCGACTTCGCCTTCGTGGAGCCCGACGAGCCCTGGCTGTACGTGCATTGCGCCACATCGCCTCATTGCGAGGATGCTGACTTTGATGACACTCAGACGTCCCGACCTCCCCTGCAACGGGCGCCGTGTCACCGTGGGTCACCTCGCCCGCCTTCCGCGGCGCAACGAGCCCCGGCTACTCCCCCACGAGCCCGCTGCTCGGCGTCACGTCGCCCGCCTTCTCGCCCACCAGCCCGTCCTACAGCCCCACAAGCCCCCGATACTCCCCGGCCTCGCCCGCCTTCTCCCCGACCTCCCCGTCCTACTCGCCAACCTCCCCGAAATACAGCCCGACCAGCCCAAGTGAGTAGCGCCAGCTGCCTGCACGCTGAGAGCGAGCGCGCTGACGCTCTGTATGTGCAGGTTATTCCCCGACCAGCCCACGGTATAGCCCGACGTCGCCGTCGTATAGCCCGACGTCGCCCAAGTTCTCGCCAACGTCGCCCTCGTACAGCCCAGCGAGTCCAAAGTATTCGCCGACGAGTCCCTCGTACAGCCCGGCGAGTCCCAAGTACTCGCCGACGTCGCCCTCGTACAGCCCGGCCTCCCCAAGCTACAGCCCGGCCTCGCCGTCCTACAGCCCGACCTCGCCTTCGTACAGCCCTGCCTCGCCCGCGTACTCCCCCACGAGTCCGGGCGCCAACGATGGGGCGAGTCCGTCGTCGCGCTGGAAGCAGGACTCTTCGCAACCAACTTGGTCTCGCTAGTCATTTCTATTCAATTGTCGTTCTTTGTATTTGCTAGGACAGGGCTGTTGCAATGAGTCCACTGCGTCGAAAACAGCCTGGACGTGTGGCGTTCGCCAGTCTGCCGGTGCAAGCTTTTGCAAGCTTCGCGTTAAAGATGACACGTTCCAGACGCGATAGCCTGACCCTCCGTCAGACTGTACCGTCCGCCAATAGCTCAATTGAGCGCGACCGTCCGCCAGCAGCTGACGCGGCTATTACTGTAGTGCTTGATGGCAATACTTGACCGTGTCGTCCGCCAGCAGCCGACTTGAAATCGCGACCATCCACCAGCAACCGACTTGAATCGCGACCGTCCGCCAGCAGTTGAATATTAGCTATTGGAGCTCAATATACTTCTGATACGGGTCGGATCCTCCACATGAAGGAGTCCTGCACACTCGAGCGCGACAGTTTCGTTGCGAGAGTTTCCTAATACTGTTGGAGCTTGCATTACTTGCGCCGGGAAGGTTGCATCCTGACCAAACACATTATATAGTAAAATTTTAAGTCAATCTAGGCAGTGTCTACTCACGGGACTTAAGGACGATATCTGCAGCGTCCCAAGTGCTTCGTGAGGACCAAGGAAGCCGAAGGTAGCAGTGCACTCTGACTCTACCCATCTTCAAGGCTTTTCTCTATGCATATAAAGTCGTAACAAACTTGGAAACGAGCATGCAGCCTGAAAGGCGGCTAACAATCAAGCAGTGATTGAAGTCAAGCGCACGCTTTCTGGACGAGGCCCACACGAACATCGAATCGGTGCTGGCTGTGCTGCCAGTACACAGTGTTTGAAGTGTGATGCGATGGATTTTAATCTAGGATACGAGCGGGAGAAGCGTAGCTATGTTGACTACGGGACAGCGACAAGGAGTGGCGGAATTGCGGACCACAGCATGGAAGATGCGAGACGAGGCGTCTTTCCTCAGGCCGGCGCCTGTCTTCTTGTCTCTCTCTTTCTCCCGCTCGCTCGCGTATTGCTCGTAACGGTAGCTATGCCTCGGGGGCCCCCCCTCCAGCGACCATAACTAGAGGTGCTGCCCGCTGTGTAAGTCAATTCATAGGGACAAGCGTGGATTAGTATTGGATCTCACTGGCTGGACGACGAATGGCACCGAGCTTACTGACGTGCGGAGCTCCACCAGCACTACACACTCCAACTTCAGCTTCCCGGCATCTCTCCTCCCCCACGACAACAGCAGCCGCGACGCTTCTTTCCCGCGCGATCTCCCTCCCTTCGACGTCCACCACGACTACAACAACCTCCAAATCACCGTATTCAACTTTCCGTCGACCGTCACCGCGCGCGACGCCATCGACGATACGCTGGTCTTCCCTCGTCCTCTCTCGCCCAACCGTCACGACCCGGCTCGCGACAAGGAAAACAAGGGTTCCCACGAGAGCACCCGGCATGACGAGCAAGCGCCCAAGCGCCGCAGGCTGCTCGACGGCGCAGAAGCGAACCGTAGTGCGCAGGTGGAGATAAGCTGAGCGGGGGGTAAGCTGGGGAGAGCGTGGTACGCTGGCTGTTCCTGCGAAGTCAGTCGATCGCTCAGTCCCCTCTCCCAGCATCGCCGAGAACGCTCTCCCCCCCAGGTCGCACCTCTCCGCCTAGTCGCACCGGAAGACCGCCTCCCGCTCCTCACGTGCCTCCCGCTCCCTCCCACCTCCACTGGGAGAAACGCGCCGACCAACGCTCACTCCGTCCTTCACGTCGCCCCGTCGGCCCCTCGCCCCCGCGAGAAGGCGTGCTCGGCCGACGCGCACTCTACCGCTTCCGCCGGCCCATCCTCCTCGACGCAGCCTCCCGCATCGGCCGCGCTGGGAGCCGCGTTGGGCTTCGAGTTCTAGGGCGAGCGCGAACCGCTGGAGGAGCTCGACGCGTGCAAGTGCGCAAGTGGAAGATGCAGAGCGGGCTGTACGTCTACGCCCCAAGCGCCGGCGCGGTGGAGAGCATGGTCCAGGCGACGGCCGGCGGCGGCGACGGAGGGCCGTACCGGATCTGGTTCCCAGGTCGCGCGTCGTTCCAGCAGTACCCTGATTCAATGCCGGGCTGCAACGAGAAGCTCGAGCGCTACTTCGACGAGACCGCGATCTTCGCGCTAGACTTCTTCGCCCGGCTGCTACCCGGACGCAGACGCCCGCGGCATCGTCCTCGAGACGACCTTCAGCGACGGCACCTCGGCGCGTGAATCCTTCACTGCCCTGCCTGCGAACTGGGGCCTCAAACCCGCGTTCTGCACGCGGTGCAAGCTCATCAAGCTCGCTCTCTTCCACATCGTCGGGCCGCGTCGGCGTCGCCGCCGACTCTGTCGATGAGACGGCGTGGCTGCCGCTCATGACGGGCGAAGGGTCCTTCCGCCCCGATACGCGCCTGTTCTTCATCGTCCGCCGCCGTCAGCGCCTACCTCGAGACGACTGTCGGCGATATCGCGACCGCCGTGCTTCTCGGAAGCGACACCCGCGCGACGTCGCTTCTGCGTCGCTGCTTTGCGAACCAGATGCAGAGTCATGACCTGATTGCTGCGGGCTTTAAGAAGATCGCTTCCGGTCTCGGAGATCGCCGTCGCCTCGACGGCTGCGGTGCGTGCTTGGGTCACGATCATCTGCGTCACCGAGACTTCGGCTGACCAACCCCACGTGCCGGACCTTCACAGACCCCGATGCCTTCATGGACCTGCTTGTCGACCTCGGCGACGACTCTCCCCCGACGCCGGCCCGGGCAAGGGCGCGAGTCGCGGCAGCACCAACGTCCAAGAAGCAGCCGGTTCGTCTTTTTCTTTCACTCCGACTCAAATCTCACTGACATTTGGCCTGGTAGTCTGGGAGGAGCACGCTCAGTTCGCACGCATGATGTCCACTTTTCGCGCCAAGGTTCTAAAGGTGTGTGGTTTGCGATGCGCCGGTTGCTCAATTGCTCATGCATCTCTTTTTGAAGGCGAGCAACTTCGACCACTCCTGGCCGCGAAGGAGAGCGCTAGTCTCCCGGGCGAGCGCATTGGTCATTGGAAGGTTTTGCTTGGTGTAGCTGTTCGCTGGCTATTTCATGGCGGGTTGCTTGTTTCTCTACTGTGCCACCACCACCGTCTGCTAGCTAGCTCTGTGAAGCATGATGCAGACGATCGTTTTTGCAGTACATTGCGTGCAATATGACGAGCTGATGTCTGCCAAGGTCTGCCTGTCCTTCAAGTTGCAGCTTGACTTGCATTTCGCGGACGCAAAACACAAGCGTCAATCCAGCTGGTCGTCCGGGAGAAATTCATAATAGCCCGCCGAGAGTACCTTGAATGTCGACCCTTGAGTCCGCAGCTTGCGGTATACACATGAAGGGAAGACAGCAGCACAACCTACTGAAGTCTTGAAGACGATGTATGACGTCCGGACGCTGGCCCGGATGCAACCGCCTAAAGACCCTGTCGCGCGACACGAGCTGAGAAGGGGGCAGCCAAGGGCAGCTCGGCTTCTCCGCTTCCACACCAACTCACGCCCTTGAGCTCGCACTCTTCTCTCGCGCACCGACGTTCAAATCACTAACATATCTAATCATTTCGAATCATGGGCCGTACGCATACTCGCGTCTCGAATAGTACATCGCGCACAGCTCACAACCGGTCGCTTCGCGCGCTCGCTCGCTCGCTCCAGTCGCACTCTCCTCGCTCTGGACGCCTTTGTTCTCCAAGCCCGAGCTGAAGATCGTCATCATTGGGTTAGACAATGCAGGGAAAACGACGATCTTGTATAAGATTACGCAGGTGAGTCTGAGGATGCGAGCGCCTCAGTCGGCGGGGCGTGCCGGAAGACGGTGCTGTTGGGGTGGTCTGGCTTTGGGTGTCGCCGTGGGGACAGTTCGGAGGGGGGGAGTGAGTAGGGCTTATAGGAGCGCTTGATTCTGCTTATGACTATTGAGCGCATGGCGAGAGGTTGCGGCGTCGAGGCGAATAGCAAGCATCCCACTTCGCCCTGAGCTTCTCGCTCGATCTTCTCACACAATGTTCAACCTCTTGTCGAACCCTGCTGCTGATCGATACGGTTTGCTCTTCCTAGGGCGAAGTAATCGCAACAGCGCCGACGGTAGGGTCCAATTCGGAGCAATTCGAGTACAAGAACCTCCGATTCGCACTGTCCGTGATTGCTTTTCTTCCGCTGGTTCCCGAGGCCGCCAAGCTCACGTGCAACCTTCCTTTGGCCTGCAGGTGGGATATCGGTGGGCAAACGCAGCTCCGCCAGTCATGGGCAGCCTAGTGCGTGCGGCGACTCAGAGCCTCAATCGCCGTTACACTGACGCAGAGGAAATGCGACCGTCCCGGCAGCTACACCAAGGCGCGGGCGGTGATTCTTGCGGTGGACAGCTGCGATAAGGACCGGCTACCGATCGTCCGGGAAGAGCTGCATCGGGCCATGGCGGATGAGGTGCGTTGCATACTCGTCGCGACCCTCTGTCGCGCTTACTTACGAGGATCGCGTTTTCGGCGGAGCAGCAACTGAAAGATTCTTTGCTGTTGGTCTGGGCCAATAAGCAGGACCGGACAGTGCGTTCTCACTTGGGTCTTGGCTTGCTATACCGACGGTCTAGTCTAACGAGGGGAACGCGTACTTGTGTAGGGACAAGCCGCAACGGCGGCTCAGATCTCAGAAGCGCTCGGTCTGACCAATTTGCGTGATCGTACGCCTCTTACTTTTACCTTGGCAGTTCAGCCAGGCTGACGATTTGGGCGTGTACAGGGCAATGGTCGATCTTTGCGTGCTCGGCATTGACGGGCAAAGGTGCGCACTCGCGTCGCTGACTCGCGCAATGATTTGCTGACACAGATGGGTCCATCTTCCGTCCTCCCTGCAGGTCTAGAAGAGGGACTCGATTGGCTCACGGATAAGCTGGCGTAGGATGGGTTGGCTGTTCGCAGACAATCACTTGCGCTGCAGTGGTCTCCTGCGCTAGAGGCGGCCTCGCAGCTTATACCACCTTATCTTGTGCACTACACGGAAAATCTATCACCAAAGCACTCTATTGCATGCCCATTACATTGTGCTGTCGACCTTGTCCGGTTCACCGTGTGGAACGCGCCTGCTCCGGTTGGCTGTGTTTCGGCTTGATCGGGCCGATCGGCTTGTGAAAGTCTCACGTGCCGGAAAGAGAAGACAAGAAAGTCGCCGCTGGAAACGGCACTCGCCTCCCAACGGTTGCTCGTCCCTTCTCCTTTGCTTTACGCTCGTTTAAGCACTAGCCGTCGTCGTCGTCGGCACGCCATGATCTCCCGCGCCGCCGCCGTCCCCCGCGCTGGGCGCCTCCTCGCCTCGCGCCGCGGGCTGGCCACCCACGCCAACGCGCCCCAGCTCGCGGCTAAGGACTGCACGTCCATCACGCCGCCATACGCAGGTCTCCTCTCCAAGCTCGAGACCGTGAAGAAGATCCTCGACAAGCGCCCGCTCACTCTCGCCGAGAAGATCCTCTATGCGCACTTGACAAACCCGGAGGAGAGCCTGGGTGGCCGCGGGGGGAAGATCAGGGGCGAGGCGTACCTCAAGTTGACGCCGGATCGGGTGGCCATGCAGGGTGAGTTGGAGCTACAGTCGAAAAGGAGAGCTGTGGTTGGGAAAGAATCTGACCCGAGGAGGAGTGATTTCCAGATGCGAGTGCGCAGATGGCTCTCCTGCAGTTTATGACTTGCGGACTGCCCACCACCGCCGTGCCCACTTCCATCCACTGTGATCACTTAAGTAAGTCTCCCGAATACAGAGCATTCAACAATAAACTTAATCCACACCAATCTCACAGTCCAAGCGTTCGAGGGTGCCGAGGCGGACCTGAAGGTGCGCTGTTTCCTTGCATCGCGAGGCGCTCACAGCTGGAGGAGCTGAACACCTGCGGTGGGTATGGTGAATAGCGCTCGATCGTCTCCAACAAGGAGGTCTTCGACTTCCTCGAGTCCGCTGCCAAGAAGTACGGGATTGAGTTCTGGAAGCCGGGTGCTGGAATGTGCGTCTCTCCGTCTCCCCCCCCTCAATTTGCCCTTCGGCCCGTTTGTTTACATGTTTAATTCCGGTCTGCAGCATCCACCAGCTTGTCCTCGAGAACTACGCGGCGCCGGGTATGCTCATGCTTGGCACGGACTCGCACACGCCCAATGCGGGCGGCATGGGCATGCTCGCGATCGGTGTTGGTGGTGCGGACGCTGTCGACGGCATGAGCGGGACGCCGTGGGAACTGAAGGCGCCCAAGGTGCGTGAAGATGAAGCATGTGGTATGAGAGTATGGACTGATGGGCTGACGAGGTTTGTGGGCTCAGATCATCGGTGTCAAGCTCACGGGCGAGATGAACGGCTGGACCACGCCCAAGGACCTGATCCTTCACCTCGCTGGCAAGCTGACTGTCCGCGTAAGTCTTACGCCTTGCGTTTAAAATCAGTGTCACATCCGTTTTGCTCAATGGCGTATCGTGACAGGGCGGTACCGGCTCCATCATCGAATACTTCGGTCCCGGTCTCGCCACACAGTCCTGCACCGGTGCGTTGGTCTACCACTCGCTCCCCTACCGCGGTATCTGACACGCTGTCCGCAGGTCTCGCCACCATCGCCAACATGGGTGCCGAAGTCGGCGCGACGACTTCCACCTTTCCCTACTCGGAGAGCATGCGCGCCTACCTGCATGCCACCGGCCGCGCGCCCGTCGCGGACGCCGCGGACAAGGCTGCGTCGCAGGGCTTCCTCAAGGCTGACGAGGGCGCCGAGTACGACCAGGTCATCGAGATTGTGAGGCGTCTTCCTGCTACATGCCTGTGGCAGGACTTTCAAGGCTAACGCGGCCGGTGCGGCACAGAACCTGTCCGAGCTCGAGCCGCACATCAACGGTCCCTTCACCCCCGACCTCGCCACGCCTCTGTCCAAGTTCGGCGCGTTTGTCGCTGCCAACGGCTGGTCTGACAAGCTATCTGCGGGTCTGATTGGTGCGCTCGATCAGTTCAAAGCCTGTTGGTGTCGTGTTGCTTATCGTCACTCTTGTTCTCATAGGCTCCTGCACCAACTCGTCGTACGAGGACATGTCTCGCGTCTCGTCCATCGCGCGTCAGGCCAAGGACGCCGGCCTCAAGGCCGCCGTCCCTTTCATGGTGACGCCCGGCTCCGAGCTCATCCGCGCGACGATCGAGCGCGACGGGCTGCAGGAGACGCTCGAGGGTGTGGGCGCGACCGTGCTCGCGAATGCGTGCGGGCCCTGCATCGGGCAGTGGGATCGCCGGGAGGCGAAGGGCGAGGAGAACGCGATCCTGACGTCCTTCAACCGCAACTTCAAGGCGCGTAACGACGGGAATTTGAAGACGATGAACTTCCTCGCCTCGCCCGAGATCGTCACCGCCATGTCCTTCGCCGGCTCGCTCTCCTTCAACCCCATGACCGACACCCTCCCCGCCCCCGTCGGCTCGTCCGCCGACGCAGAGCCGTTCCGCTTCTCCCCGCCCTCCGGCTCCGTCCTCCCCGAGTCCGGCTTCACCCCCGGCGACACCTCCTACGCGCCCTCGCCTACCCCCGTCCCGCAGCCGGACACCCCCGTCATCATCTCCCCCGACTCGTCCCGCCTCGAGCTCCTCGAGCCGTTCTCCAGCCAGTTCCGGGAGGGCGAGCTCGAGCTCCCTCCCCTCAGGTGTATGATGCGTGTTCGCGGCAAGTGCACGACCGACCACATCTCTGCTGCCGGTGTGTGGCTCAAGTACAAGGGCCACTTGAGCAACATCTCGGAGAACACCCGTGAGTGGTTCTCGCTTCGTCTTACTGGCAGGCTTCCCGTCGGATGCTGACATCACGCTTATGCTCGCAGTGATGACTGTTCGTCCTTGCTCGCTACGTGTGAAACTGGCACGCGATCCGCTTACCCATTTGTTTCTTCGGCTAGGCTGTGAACGACGAGAACGGCGAGGTCAACGTCGCGCAGGACATTGACCTGAACGAGACTGGCACCATCCCCGAGGTGCGTGGCATTTTCGCAGATACCCATCTGCTACAGTCGGTTGACTGGCTGGCTAACGCGCGTGCGACTCCTTCTCCCAGATCTGCAAGCGTTACCGCGAGCGCAAGCAGCCGTGGATGATTGTCGTTGACGAGAACTACGGCGAGGGTTCGGCTCGCGAGCACGCTGCGATGCAGCCGCGCTGGCTGGGTGGGCACTTCCGTCGGTTGACATGCGCGCACCAATGAGCTGACGAGTTGGCTTTCCGCAGGCTGCGCCATCGTGCTCGGCAAATCGCTCGCCCGTATCCACGAGACGAACCTGAAGGCGCGTCCTGCGGCAATCTTCGAGTCCGACCCACAGGTATCAAATCGCTAACGCCTTTTCCCTTCTCGTTTCACGCCAACAGAAGCAGGGCATCCTCCCGCTCACCTTCGTGGACAAGGCCGACTACTCCCGCATCGGCGCGGGCGACACCGTGCAGACCGAGGGGCTGGCGGACCTCCTCTCGGGCAAGCCCTCGGACGGGACGCTCACCGTGCGCGTGATCAAGCCCAGCGGCGAGAGCTTCGGTATCCCCGTCCGCCACACCATGTCCGCCGACCAGCTCACCTGGCTCAAGGCCGGCTCCGCACTTAACGCCATTGCCGCGGCGGCGAAGGCGCGCTCCGCATAATCGTTGGACGCACCGGGGCTGGATCCTTCTTTTCTTCTTTCCTTTGTTTTCTTCTGAACGTTATACGCTGTATTGACTTTAGACGGTCGCTTGTGCAACACTCGCTCTTGGGTTACGATGCTTCACGAGAACTGCAAGTCAGCCTTGGTCAATTAAAGCAAGCTGAGAAGCAATTGCAAATGAGTACTCTGCTCAACATTCCCGTACGCACATTCCGGCCCCAAAGGGAAGGATGTACAATCTGGAGCGCTGCGTCGGTGTGCAGCTGGTATTCTGCAACATAAGTCCAGGTAGGCAGGCAATTCATCTCCGCGCCGCGAACTCTCTATAAAAACCCTCGGCGTCCTCCATCTCCACCGAGAGCTTCTTGCACTTATCCCTCTGTGCGTGCCACACTCTCATCCCACAGCCAGGGACGTCCCATGCGATCCTCTCAAGCCCGGGCAAGACCGAAAAGAAGAGCTCGCTCTGCTTCCTCCGCAGATCGAGCACGCTTGCCTCCCACTCGCGCCGCGCCTCCGCGGCGGCCCGCTGCGTCTCAGCCAAGCGCTCCCGCGCCGAGGCGTACTCGGCGAGCAGCTCCGTGAAGTGCGCAATTGTTTCGGGCGGGGCGGTCGACGTCTCGGCGAGCGTCTGCAGCGCTTGGACGTCCAGAGTGTCGTCGGCGATAGTGAGGGGCTGGTGGAAGGAAGGGTGGGGGGAAGGGACGTGAGAGGGCTTGGCGTAGGTTGAGATCGGGAGCCGGAGGTAGGACAGGGATCGGAGGGGGGCGAGAGCGAGGGCGCAGTTCCGCTGAGTGAGAGACGGAGCGTAGTCAGGTAAAGAGAAGAGAGAGCAAATGGCTAATAGAACGCAAACGCACCTCCGACCCGAAACCCCAGTCCCCGTCCCGCGTCTCGACGACTAGCTCGCGCAGCCCTTCCACCAGCTCTGCCACAGCCTCGAGCGTCTTCATCGCCAATTCCTCCTTCGAGAGGGAGATGCGGAGCGAGGTGAGCGACTTGCAGTCCACGAGCGTGAGGAGAAAGCAGCGCATGCGCGCTTCAGAGCTCGAGCTGGCCGTCACGCGCATGAGACGCGGGCAGGACGCGAAGAGCGCTGAGGGAGGGGTCTGAGGCGGAGATGCTGCGCCGTCTGAGGTGCCGGCGCTGGCACTCCAGGTGAGGTTGGTGAGAGTCGAGAGGCGTGGGGTGAGGGACGCTAGTGAAGATGGAATGATGGACAGGCGGAGATGGCTGTCGTAGGTGCTCGTCAGAAGTACGCTTTCTCGTAAGATAATGATTCACGACGTACTTCACGCGACTCAGCCAGCCCCCCGAGCCCCTCTCCATCATCCCAATGTCCTCCTCCGTGCGCACCCAGGCGTCTCTGCGCAGCACGGGTGCGGTCATCCGGCGCAGCGTGCGGGTCGAAGCGCTGAGAGCTCGGAGCGTCTCGCGGACCTCGACCGCAGGAAATTGGACGTCGCCGACATTAGTGTAGTCCTCGATGAGGTTGTTGATAATGAGCGAGTAGATCTCTAAGGGTAAACTGGGGCTGGTGGGCTGCATGGTGGTGATGGCGAGTGGAAGAGAGGGAGGGGCACGAACAGGAGATTACCAACGCATGCACGTGATGTGAGTGCACCCTGCCTGTATCGTCGTTGTAGCCTTCAGAAGGTGAAAGTGTCTTGAAAACCGCACTGCCTTAGTCCCAGCACCATGAAGAACAACAAGTATTTGATCTCCAGGAAGGAAGCACAAAAAGGTCAGCGTGTAGGCGTCAAGATTGGCCAGCCGGGCGGCCTGTGACGGCTGTCAATGCGAGTTCGAGCACTGAAGACTCCCTGCGTTCATCTAAGTAGGTATGCTGTGCGAACTTCAACATGTTCTTCATGGAAACACGATCTTTGCCCGTCAAGAACAACCAACATTTGCCCCTCCAGCCCCTCCACTCTCCTTTGACTAACCGTCTCTAACCGGCTCCCAGCGGGCCGAAGCACCGGGCTTCCCGCTTCGCCTCGATCATCCAGCGTCTTGCCTTCTTCCCTCATCCAGTCCTCCTCACTCTGATCTGTTGTTGGCCATGTCCTCCTCTGATTCTTCTAACTACATGCTCGCGGCTATCTTCGAAGGTCAGCGGAAGATCGCTGCTGATTTGCTGTTGACCATGTCCTCAACTGATTCTGCGCTCGCGTCTGTCTTCGTAGGGCCGGGCAAGATCGCTGTCTCCCGCCGGCCGGTCCCACGAGTACAAAAAAGCACCGACGCTGTAATCCGCATATCCATAGCAGGGTTGTGCGGATCAGACTTGCACGGCTACCGGGGCCACGAGGAGTGCGGGACCGGCTTCATCCCCGTGAGCTTTCGTCTTCCTTCAATGCTCTGCGTGGCCGTTCGCTCAATACCGTTTGTCTGAAGGGGCACGAGTTTGTGGGGGTAGTCGAGGAGGTCGGGTCCGACGTCCAGGGTCTGCAGAAGGGGGACCGCGTCCTCTCGCCGTTTACAGTCTCCTGCGGCGAGTGCTGGTACTGCACCCGCGGCCTCACCTCGCGCTGCGAGCATAACATACTGTTCGGCTGCGAAAAGCTCGACGGCGCCCAGGCCGAATATGTTCGTGTACCTTTTGCGAGTGCGTTTTTCCCTTGGACTGCTGCCCCGTTTCTGCAATCGTGCTGAAAGGCTTCTCTCATAGGTACCACTCTCATTAAGTCGCCCCCCAGCATCCCTGAAGAGCACCTGCTTCTCATGGGTCCGTTCCGAACTTCCAATTCCTTGGCTTCTGCCCTCTTCTAACTCTCCTCCACGGATACCAGGCGACGTCTGGACGACCGGCTTCTACGCAGCGCATTCCGCACTCTCTCACCTTTCTCCGGAGACGCTCGCCAGCACGACCATTGTCGTCGTCGGCTGTGGACCCGTAGGCCTTTGCGCGGTCTCTGCCGCTAGCGGGTTTGGCGTCAAGCGCGTCTACGCGATCGACTCGGTCGATGAGCGTCTCGGTGCGTCTTCTCGAACCTCTTCCTCCCAACTTTCCGTCTTCCTGTGCACGTATACCAACCTCGGATCTTCCCTTTTTTCCCGCAGCTCAAGCAAAGCGTCACGGCGCCCACCCCCTGCCCCTCGCCTCTCCGACCGTTGCGACCGTGCACGATGCTACCGAAGGCCGCGGCGCGGACGTCGTGCTCGAGATTGTCGGCCATGAGAGCGCGCTGAAGCTCGCGTATGAGCTTGTCAGGCCTTTTGGGTCCATTGTGAGCGTTGGTACGTCCCGGCATTTCCCTCCGTTTACAGCAGCAGCCTCTGCTTACGAGGTCGGTTGTTGTACAGGCGTGCATAACGCGGCGATCCCAATCACTGGCGCTCAGGCATACGACAAGAACGTGAAGTACGCTGTTAATCTGTTTCCTCCCGCTCTCCCCTTTCCTCTGACTCAGTTGTGACTGAAATGGCCGAACCACCGCAGACTCCAGTTCGGCCGCTGTCCCGGTACGCCCATTTTTCCTTTTTATTGCCCGAGCCCTTCGTCGCTCCTGCTCTTCGTTCCGACCATAATGGCTGGCCTATCTACCTCATCCTCCTCCCTTGAATAGTCCGAGGTATCTTCCCCACCGCGCTCGCCGCTCTGCAAAAGGCGTCCGCATCAGGCGCGTTCGACGGCTTCGTTTCGCATCGCATGCCGCTCAGCAAGGCCCCCGAGGCGTACACGATGTTCGATCAGCGGAAGGCGCGCAAGATTGTCTTCGATATGGAGCTGAGCTCTTAAGGGAATGAAGGTGGTTTGACGGAACGGGGTGTAGCGGGACGAGGGGTCGGTAGACTCGATTTAAGAATGAAACATTTGCATTTAAAGAACCTGTGCCGCAAACAGGATGGCTGCGATGTTCAAGACTCGCGGTTTTTATGCGAAAGTAGCCTACAATCCATTACTTTCGCGGGCTTCATGCGCAAGTCTGCCCGAAGCCTGGTGACTGGAGCCGGGACGGTCAATGGGAGCCGGAGCAGCGGGTGCGAAAGCCAGAAGACGAACGGTTGCGTCCGGCTTTTACTGTACTCACTCGTATTCACTATCAGCACCACATAATCTTATTACTATTTGACTCTAAGACCCTAAAGAATCGTATTCAATGTATAGGGACCTCTCCGCAGCCGGCGTGGTCGACCCTCACCTCAATCAGATAACGCTAGGCATTGAGCATGTCTGCTTTTAACTGTGTGTGCAGTCCAGTTGAAGTCATCATTACCTAGCAAGAACATGTGGTTGTGACTTGTTTCTACTACGTTACATGCACTGCCTCCCGGGCCGCCGGCACTGCTTCACCCTGCAGCTGCTTGGGCTCGTCCTCAGGGAGCTACTTCAACTTGCTCCTACATACTTCACCACTGAAATGATGTATTTAGGTCGTAACACGCGAGAACGGTTCTCTCTGGCTTAGGCAATCGATCGCAACAGGACGAAGCTGGTGATGCCGTCGGAAGGCCCACATGCGCCCCACGGGCAAGCCGACGGGACGAAAAGGTCTTAAGACGACCTCTCCTCTGTCTCTCATCAACACACTCTGCATTAAGTTTTCTGTCATTCGAAATCTTCCCCCCGCTGTCGACTACCGAATGGGACGCAGACGCGAAGCACGCCGCGCCGACATGGCGTCCACACAGGCACATCTCGCCGTGTCCAGGCCGCCAGCGGTCGCTGGGTATGGGTATCGGCCTTAGGCGCCGCCGAACCAATACTCTCTCTACAATCAATCTCCGCCATACCAGGCCCCCTTTCGCACCGTCCCAGGCCCCGTCTCCGCCGGCAGCATACGAGCAGCAATACTGTCCGCCGAGGCGCTCGACGCAGGCATACCCGTTCCCGTCCCCCCAGCTGCAGCCGCTGCCGTCCCCTCCAGGCGTGCAGCAGTACCTTCAGCCTGGCGCATCCGTTCAGCAGGTGACCGATTATGGTAGGGGACAAAAGGACCCTCTCGACCCTCCGCCGGTGCAGTTCACCGGGGCACCCGACCACAACGTATCAGTCCTTAGCCGGGCGATGTGCGGTCTGCAGACAGGTTTGACATGATATCCCCCTGATATTTACAGGACGTATATACCTTCTCCCCTTTCTCGGTTCCCACGAACGGCGCCGACCTCACGTCCGGCTTCAACGACTTTCCCCTCCTGGCAACTCGCCCCTCACGACGTTCTACCCACCGACTGGCAGCATTTCATTAGCGACCTTTCGACCCGCTGCAAGCTCTCGGGGCTCGCTAGATCCGGGCTTGGGAAAATGCCGATGGGAATGATGGGGATGATGGTGTCTGAGCTCGCCGAACGCAAGATGGGGGCGATGAAGGTCTCGAAGGCGGAGGATTTTGTGCGTAGGTGGAACGAGGCGTTCTTTGAGCCAAGGAAGGTCAGGGTAACGCTTAAGGATGAGCTTGGGGAGGCGGGAAGGGTCAGGGAGGGGGAGAGGAAACTGTACAGGCAGTATCTGGTTGTGGAGCCCTATTGAGAAACTATAGTCGCACCGTGCAGCGTTTTCCGTCCGTGGGTTGCACCAGTCGTCGCAGGGCTCAAATACTGTCAAAATGCCGGGGCCTTCTTCTCATGTGAAGCTCAAGCTGGATTATGAATAGAATATCTCCATTGGTTCCCTTCTTCACATTAAGCTGGACTCAACATGTAATGTGTTGTTAGGCAAACCTGGTGCGCTGGAAGCCGGAGACCAGCAAGGGCATGTTTGCCCTGGATGCAACAAGACATGAACACTTGCGATTATGCTGCCTGATCTTCAAAGTGGGTATTTTTATATGAATTTTTGCAGTCCAATTTGTTTACAGAGATAGACATGCGACCGATTAGACCTTCTCCACGTGCAGAGGGTCCTCAACTCCTTCAGACTTTTTGCCACCGCGTTGCACAGCCGAACTAGCGTCCGTTTCGGTTATCGGGGCCTCAAACGCATCCTGTACCTATACATACGGTCAACGACTGTTCTTCTGTATAAAAATTTTCGCGTAGGAACTCACATGGTCGCGCTGACTCCGGGAGGTGTATCCAGGAGGAACGTAGCTGGCGGATTGCCATGCCTGCTCGAGCAAGCGCGTTAGCGATACAGTTTCAACCAACACAGAAAGCCCACTGCGCTTACCTTGAGGGAGCGGTCGGTGTACATCTTATCGACAGCTTCGAGCGAAAGACCCTTGGTCTCGAAAGTGAAGAACCAGATGACCAGTGCTGCAATCAAGTTGGTCGTGAAGCTTATAGGACATGGTTCAGAAAGCCGCTACGTTCACCGAAGGGGGCCAGCAATTAAACTCGTACAAAACGTATCCGTAGGCGTACGAAATGCCCTCGTCCGCGTAGGGTGTGACAAAAGCTAGTCGTCGAAACAGCCAGCCGTGAATTATGAGGTCTTCTTTCAAAAAAGAAGGACTCACCGATGATGAAATTTCCACTGAACACCAGCGCGGTGTAAGCAGACGCAAGTATAAGTGAAAGGGCGCGACATACAGCCAGTTGAATGCCGTTGCCAAGGAGGCCTGCTTTGCTCGAGTTCTAAGAGGGAAGGATTCCTGCGCAGTCGCTTCGCCGTCAGGACCAAAATATAAAGAGTGTAAACTGCCAGTATAGGAGTCCTAGCGAATACAAGGACGGACGTACTCCGATCACAACCCATGCTCCCGGGCCCCTGTCATTTTTTCTGTCAGCACCCTCGTTGCGTTCATCAGGTCATGGACGCACCAGGTGGACGCAAAGGATGCAATAAACATGCAGGCACACACGATCAGGGCGCTTCCAACGCCCGAGTTGCCCTCAGGGTTGATGGCCGTTCCCAAGGAAGCAAATACCAAGAGCCAAGCCGATTGCCATAGTCCTCCGTAGAAAAGGGGCATGCGGCGGCCGAACCTCTCCAGGATGTAGAGACCGAAGAAGGTGCAGACTTGAGATATGAGAAAGTGAGTCCTTGGAACCGAAGCGGTCGGAGTAGCCTACTCACAGACGTTGACGCTGCCCAGCGCAATCTGCGTCACGAAAGGATCGACGATACCCGCTGCGCGGAAGATAGTTGCGCCCTGCATAACAAGAATAAAATAAACGGACAAGTCATGAGCGAAATCAACAACTCACGTAGTAAAAGAAGTCTGGGCGATGGTGAGTCACCGTCAGCGAGGTGAAAGCCGTCCATAACTCCTTGCTCTCTGTCCCACGGCCAGATGTAATCCTTTGAATTTTAGACGTACAATTGACGCCAGTAAGTTGCTGTAGAAATTGGATGGCACATCCCAGGAAAGTGCGGTAGATGAGGCGGTTGATGCCTTCGACTCCCGTGAAGCATTCCGCCCCTTTGAAGAAGAAAGTGCAAGTTAGAACAGGCTTCGCCGGTCGTCGAAAACAGTACATACAGCTGGTGGTATCGGCGCCAGTGGCCAGTTCCTGAACATGCACCGCTTGAGCCGTGGATACACATCGAAGAAAGCAGGACAGCTCACCTCCTGGATCTTGTTCTGCATCTCTTCAAAGTCATCCTGTAGTACAGAGCGTGAGCTACGGTACGCTCAACATATAATATGAGAAACCCCACCTCAACTGCTTCATCTTTTGTGTCCACCCCTCGGAGACGAGCGATGGCCTGGCGAGCCTCGCCAGGGCGACCGCGTGCAAGAAGCCAGCGAGGCCTGAAGAAGACTTTATTCTTCATTACGTCTTCGCACCGGCTGAGGGAGGTGACTTACGACTCTGGTACGAGGAGCACGCCAATGCCCTTGACAGCACCACTTATCAGATAGCGGGACTTGTCAATGGAGGGAGGAAACTTACCAAGGAATAGAGAACGCAATGCCGAGGGCGATTACGATACGCCAGCTTGCTGAGCCAGTGATGTCTCGGCAGCCCAAGTTGATCAAGTTGGAAACCAAGATACCTGAAGTATTAGGATGTGAGAAAGTTGAGGATGCGATTGTATCCGGTACTAAAGAGCACCGATGGTAATCATTAGCTGCATTCCGCCAACAGGCACACCGTCAGCACCCGACAGAGCGTGAAGTTTGGAGCTGGACGCACTTGGTAGGAAGCGACGACTGTACCGCGGATCTCTTTGGAGGATGTCTCGCTCTGGAACCTGTAAAAGAACGACGGGGTCAGACATGCTCACTACAGCCTCAAGTTCCGCCTACATTGGCACTCCGATCGACAGTCCGCCTCTAATTCCTGATTGAGCGTGAGCGTGTGAGGCAAGACCTGCACAAGGGAAGACCGTACATCCCCAACCGGCGAACCATCGACCCATCATCATGTGCACCCAGGATTGCATGGCGGTAATCTGCAGCATGCCGCACAATATCAGGCATTGTTCGCTTGTCAGCGGCTCCTCTCCCACTTACCTGAACAACGTTGCCCAGGATGAAGATGACGACCCAGAAAGCCAACGAGTTCCTCCTGCCCAACCAATCCGCCCTACAGACAAAGCATTAGTGAGCACTTTTCCTTGCTCGTCACTCTCACTTACGTGTATGATCCCGCGAGCGCACCAAACAAAGTGCCTTTAAGAACACATTATTCATACAATCTTACTCAGTAGTAAGGCAAGGTGCTCACCGATTGACATTAGACTGACGAGCAGACTCGATATTTCCCGTTGAATTGGCGTAAGCGTCCTCTTGCTGTTCAGCAAATCGCTCGAAAAAGTCCTCCAGGAGCAGCATGCCCGAGATCTGGAAAAGCGTAGACACCGTCAGTTTCTTAGGGCGCTGAGTTCTGGGAACCACTCACTTGACCGGTGTCGTAGCCGAAGAGGAATCCACCTTTTTTGAAGCTTGTTCAGTTAGCCACTCTTTTCGAGACAGGAATGCGGGCGTAACTACCAATGGAAGTCACGACGCCGAGCGCGACTGCTTCAACTCCGACGGCTGCCCCATTTACTGTTATGTGCTTATCCCCCAGCATGCTTGGAGATAATCCCAAGTAAGAATATGGTAGTGGTGATGTTACGGGTGGGGAGCGACTGAGAGTACGGAGGTAGGATGGGAGCAAGAAGAACGAAAGCTGAGATGTCTAGACTGGCTAAACTTCAAGAGCACTGATTTCGACAGCAGTACAAGCGCATGGTCCGTCATCAGGAACATGCTTCGACGGCTCATGACCAGGCCAAAGCTATGGCGCCCCTTCTTGGCTGGAGGCGTGGCAGTGGAGGTACGTGGGGGCAGCTGGGAACTCCCGACGCCAACTACGCGGGGCTCTGTGCTTCCATGAGAATAGAAAAGCTTGCAAAGGGCCTATGACTTGGTCTAATCCACAAAACGGTGGCTCATAAATGGCCCAGACTTGGCCAATCTTAGGCGAAGACCGCCCCATCATCCGCCCCGGCCTGACATCGCTGATGATTGCGCACGCCGAGAGTTTTGAGCGATTGCCCCTCACTCGCCTCCTCGACGCTGTCTCGCGTGTCGTTCATGTGTCTCGCTGAGACCGCCGGTCCTATTGAAGTTGTTACCTACTTACACGTGTGTCCACTAGCTTGCGCCAGTATCAAATGATGGACGCGACGCATGCGAGGAAACACCGAAAAACAGAACTTATCCAGGTAACCACCTGCTACATCAACTTTCACATCCTGGTGAAGTACCATAGGGAAGTTCACTGCTATTGTGGGATATTTGAAGTTGGTTTACAGCTAAGATATTTCAGCGAACATTGTTGCATCTGCTCAGTCCCCATCTGCCGTCCGCAATTCCGGAGGATCCTCGGAGGCTCGGCCTGAACTGCGCTTTCTTCTGTTATAAACCTAACCCTTATGGCATGCACCAACCATAAGATTATCTCATGGATCCGGTAAAGCACAACCAGACGACCGACATTGTGCGAAGGATTGAAATTGGGAAGGCAGGGACGAGTAATGAGAGGAAGAACGGACGTTGCCGTACAACGTTTGTGCGCTTTGCAAACATGCCCATGATGTTCATCTAACGGCATACGGGAGACAATCGGACTTGTTTGAATGCGACGTCTCAAGGATGTCATTTTACACAACTGACACCAAAACTGCGACATCGTCATCGAGGAGGACCTTAACCCCACTCGCCGTAGCCCACGCGGTCTCCGCCGTGCGATCCCCATTCGGACTGTCCCAGTCCACTAATTATCTCAGTACTGTGAAGTTATATGATGAAAGATCAGAGCGGAAGCGACTCACCGGACCGTGGTTTCCCCAAGAACGAGGCGGTGGCGCACCGCGTGGCCGTAGTACCGGTGCAGGCGGCAACGGCGGCGGAGCCATACCAAGGTCATTCCAGTATGTGATACGGGCAGGAGTATGCCGTCCGGGAGGCCACGTCGGCGGAGGGATAACAGAGCGAATGGGGTACTGACTGAAGATGGGGGATTCGTCGCGTAACTGGGGGAATGGGACGTCTAGACGCGAAGATGGAAGGCGAATGCAGGACGTACGGGAACAAATTCAATATGCTTTACGGCCGGTTTGGGAGTATCCGGTGGTGTCCATCCAGTCGCAGGAGTGATGCTGATCAACTCGGCGGTAGACTTGAATTGGACAGAGCGCCCTGAAGCCGATGGCGAAACGGAGCTAGCTACGGGAGGCGGTAGCTATGGTCCGTAAAGGCGTTGTTAGCAAAATAAAGAACTGGTGACCTCTTGCCATTTGCAGGTCATCAAGACTTGCCGGGATGGATGCGGGATCAACAGCTTTTGCTGTCGAGGGACCGCCGGGCGGAATAGTGACGGTTGTTGTTATCTTCTTGAGCTACAGTCAGATCAAGGCTGTAAGAGGATGCGACTCAGGAAATGCGCACCACCGGAGGTGCACTTGCTGCCATCCGCGCGCCCGGGACTTGCTTGACTGCAAGTCCCTGTCATCCAGATGACCGGTCAGCGACGCTACGGTCGAAACAAGCCCCCATTGCTCATGCGGATTGTTAGAGTAAGTCTGACCTACAGGTGCTGCTTCCGACGGCCTTTCTCCGATAGCCTGGCCAACAGCTGTTCGTCAGTCGAGTCCCGACGGTTGCTGCAACTCATTCGTACCCGTTCGACCGATGGATTGGCTGCAGCGCCAGTGTGGATGTGGATTTTAACGCCCCTGGTGGCCTAAGGCCAGTGAAAACCTTTTAGAACGAGGGTTTGGACTGCTGCAATGATGCCAAGGCTCACAGTCTCGGGCGCAACACGCTGGTCAGCGGGTGGATGCTGTTCAGAGGAATGCACGTCCACGGCGACGGTGGGTGAGTGTGCAGCAGTCTATGAACGAGACCAAACATGAGGTCCAAAGCAACCCAAGAATCTACGCAAACTTACGGGAGTCTCCTTTGAGGTGCTGTGCGCGTCCAAGTGCTTCGGCGTTACCGCACCAGGAGGTTGAGGAGGTCGAGGCGGAGCCTGGGGTGAAGCTTCCATTATTAAAAAAACCACCCCGCTTCGGTCCAGAAATTTCAAGAAAAGAAAAAAAAACACCTACCGATTTGGGTATCGCACTTGGCTCGACAAGACGAGGGGGTTTCGGTGCCGCAGTCGGCTTCACGTCCACGACGACGTGCGGTTCGGCTTGCTTTGCGATGCAACGCGCGATGAAGAAATGGATGAGCTACTTGGACCAGGGATACCCACTTCAATTGCGTACTTACTGAACCTACATTTGTCAAGTTAGAGCTGTTCGGAATGACCCTTTCTTCGGGAGCGCCGACCGCAACGCGGACTGCTGGTTTTGGCTTCGTGACAAAGGGATTAGACTTCGCAAATAGTTTATCAACTGCATCCACGGTTGCTTACGATTGACTGCATGTCCAGCAACCGACGATTGAGTGGAGAGGAATGAGAAGCCTCGCTCGACACCGAGTCTGGCAGCTGCTCAAAGGTGTTGGCACGATGAGTGTCAACTTCCGCCGTGAGGTACCGTGTTGTGTACCCACAGGAATGTCGGAAGGTTTTCGTGGGGGCGAGCTTGGGGCCACCGTGCGAGTGCTGGAGGTTGTGGATGGGGCGGCGACGACGGGCTGAGGCTGAGATCAGAATGAGCGCCGCGAGCGGACCTTTGCAGTATGATACACTTTTTCGGTGTGAGTGCGTACCTTGGATGGCCCAACCTCAACATGCACGCCTCCGCCTCCGCCTCCGCCATGCCGCTCTGCGGGTTGCGCCGCGGTGTTCTGGGAGATCTGCCACAGAGCGTCAGGAGCCACTGCTGCTGTCGCGGCGCGGGATGGAGCAGAGTGTTGTGCGTCTGCGTTCTGCGGGAGATGATGTTCCGTCACGCGTATTGTATTTGACATGATGCTACGTGTCTGGACTGATGGAGATGGAAGATGAAGTGCACGGCGTGCTATTCTGTCCCCGACATAGGTGTCCGTTCTCAATTTCTCTGCACGGGATACACGATGCCCCGCACTGGGCTTCCGTAACGCCGACGATTAATGCCTATTTACTGTAGGTAGAAACGTATTCACACAGCGTTGTTCGCGACCGTGGGGGTGACAGCGGGGAAAGTTGCGGGCCGTCTCAGAACCAGGAACCAGCTTTTGTCCGCTTGCCTTTCTTCCCCTCGAACACGCATATCCTCATTCATTAGGCAAACTTCTCCCAGTTCCTAAAGTAGCATAGTACACAATCATCTAATCTATTAGCCTGGTTCGGGGATCGTATCCGGCTGCCTCGCGCAAATTGACTGCGGGGAAAAGGTGTCAGCGCTCACCCAGCGAGAATTTGGAGCCATCCGAACTTACCGACCCCACCGGCAACCGATGATAATGCCTGCAAAAGCGTGGAAACGTCAGTTGTATATTCCTCATTCCACCTCCCATGGCTATCACGACTCACATGTCCGTAGAAATACGCGCCTGGAACGTAATAGCTGAGTCAGAGGCTGAATCAGTGGACAGGAAGAAACGAACCCCGTACCATGCGACATGATAACCTGCTCGAGAAGAGCAAGGACGTCGGTGAAGACGGCCATCGGGCCGAAGTAATCCTTGAGTGCTCGCATCGTCAGTTTCCGTCTGTTCAACCGACATCAGATCAACGTTGAGACTCACTCGATCGGAAGTGGTGAGCACGTCGGAAAGCACGACACCGCCGATAGAGCGCAGGTAGTCGAGGTTCGTCGCGTTTCGCTCGTCCGTCGCGACGTAGAAGGGGTCTCCTGGCGCGGGCGCGGGCGGAACGGTGTCCCCGCCCGGCGCTGGTCGCAAGAGAGACGGGTTGGCCGCCAAGATCTTCTGCCCCTTGCTCAGGCGGCGCTTGATCCTGTCTGCGTGCTTCTCGAATGACTGCAGGAGAGCCCAGAGGTCAGAACGACGAAGAAGGTCAACGATCGACGGCGCAAGACGCACCTCGCCCTCCATCGCCCATCCGTGCCTCACGAAGTCGCCTGCGGGCGCAAAACGTCAGCACCTGCATTGTACAGGGGGTCAAGCATGTACCTCTTCGCATGTGAGCAGTCCTGAGCGACTTCTCGTCAGTGTCTGCAATGTCTTCTCGCGAGCGGTACCAGAATGGTAAGACTTACATCCAAGCACGGCCCTCGGTCTTCTGCCGCATCCGAGCATCGACCCTCGCAGCGAGCTCGTACATCCGCGGAAGCGGCTTCATGTCGCCGAGAATAATGTTGCGGAATTCCTCCCGCTGCTCGGGGCTCGTGAAGTACAGAGAGCCGGCCCGCCGGTAGAGGTGGATCTCGCCCTGTAACAACAGGTTATCGGTCAGGAGCTATCATTGTGACCGGCGGGGAGCCAAAATTGGGACGCACGCGGATGTGCCTGTGAATAAGAGCGATCAGTCTAAGAAGATGGGTCGGGAGAGCGGAAGTCAGACGCACAGAATTTTGTCCGTCACATCGTGAGCCTCCTCCCACAGACCAGTCAGGTTTCCCTCCGCTGCAACCTGCGTTACGGGATTGACAGGGCTCTTCCTGCAAAGAGTGCTGGTATTAGCCGAAGCATCAGCCAAACGACACCCTCGCCTGACGTACAAGAAGTCCATTCCAAGACTACCCGGCGGCGGCAGTTCGTCAGCGTCGTTTGAAAGGACTTGAAAAGAAAAAGGGACCTGCATGTGATCATAGGTATATAACTGCCTGAACCCAAGCGCTTCCAACGCGCCCGTCGGGTTCTCGGGCAGCTCGAAGCCCTGTTCGCGCAGCTTCGACCGCAGCTCGTCAAGGTCGATCGTGCTCTTCTTCTCCTCGAACAGCGCCTTGATGCGCTCGGCGTCCAGTCCCGCGGGGACCTCGTCCGACTTCGGCTGGAGCTCGTCGTGCAGGCCGGGCGGGTGCAGACGGTCGACGCGCACCATCGGGAAGGGGTCCCAGTCGCTGCGGGTCGAAAAGCGGTGTAAGCAGCATCGAAGGAGAGCAGGTGTGAACGGGACACCGAACGAATTGGGCAGCGCAGCGTATCTTAGGTCCCCGTTGTATCGGCCTTGCCACCAGCCGTTTAGACCTGAATGTTCCGAATAGTCAGCAGAACCTTGGCGGACTGGAAACGGCGGTGCTCACCCTCGAGGTCCGGGCTGAGGTTGTTGAGCCGCAGGTACTCCTGGGTGGTGATGACCGGCCCGTAGGTCGTCCGAAGATGAGGGAGGTCGATCATCACCTCGATGGGTAGCTGCCAGGCCTGCTGCTCCTCCTCCGGAAGCTCGTCCCACTCGTGCGACCCTGAGACGAACCTGTCGTTAGCGCCGGCCCGGCCCTGGGGTAGACGCGCGATTGCGCACCGACAGCTTGACCGCGATGGGCCTGCTTCGCGAAAGCGCCGCAGACATCACTGCTCGGGTTGAGCAGGGGAGTCAGCGTCGAGGCGATGCTGTTGGCTCGAGGAAGCGACGAACTTGTTGAACTCGCATGCGCGGGCGTAGACGAATGAAGGGAGAACCAGTGTCCGATTCAGGATTTGGGCGTGAAGAAGGCCCGTCTCGATGATATATCTGTGAATAAAAGACATCAGCGACGGCATAGCCAGGATAGAGGTGATTAGAAGACGGACCGCATGTTGTTCCCTGATCGCTCTCGAAAATCAGTGGGCCACGTGAGCGAAGGTGAATACACCCACAGCCAAGATTCAATCTTTATAGAGTTTCGCATGAGTCACCCTACACCCAGAATGCAGGGAAAAGGGAACGCACGACCAATCCCGCACAAGGTATCCCTGAGTCTCATCCACCATCGCCTGAAGCTTCACAAGCTCCATCTCCTCCTTCGGCGTTGACCCGTTCGTCCTCAGCCAATCCCCTGGAGATAAATACTCCGGAGGTGCCACAGCTCCATTCCTGCCCCATGGCCGAATGATGCCAAAGAGGGAGAGGAGGAAGTGAAAGGCGATGCCGGAGAAGACCGCCAGCCTGCCAGTCCCCGCCGTCAGTTCAGACCCGGGAAAGTTCACTTTATTGCCAACTGGACGTACCCTACGAAAGCGGCTATTCGCCTTCGCGGAGTCCCCGCGAGAATTGCACCTGTTCCGCTGAGCGGTGCGTACCCCCCTCCTCGCCTTCCTCCGCCGGAGGGGGAGCCGTTCGGCAGCTGCGGGGTGGGGAGCATCGGAAAGCCCTCGCCCGTATCGTCGAGGGCGTCCATCTCGTCGTCTAAAGATGTGCGAGGAGGCATCTTGACTGCGAGCCGAGCTTGATGAGTGTAAAGGAGCAACGTCCAGCGTGCGTGACGGGAAGGCAGGGTGAGCGCGACACCGCGACGTTTCCGGCACCGCCGCCGACGTTTCCGGCGGCAAGGATGCCGCAGCTATTTGCAACGGTTCGACGACATTCCAGTATCGGAGGCCTTTGCAACTCTTTTAGGTACCTCTTTCGCGAAAAGCACATTCGTTTCAGCTTCAAGATAAGATAGCGAGCTCCCAGAGAGGGTTCCTCACTCAAATGACTGGCGCCGGATCGGGCAGTCCGTATCGCCTAGCATGCGCTGTTCTCAATTATATGATCAATTGAGGAGTAGTATCCGCAAAATATCGGGAAGTTGCGAAAGATAAAAAAATAAGATAGCGCTCTGCTGAGTCAGCACCGGAGCGAAGGCAAGCACGCGCAAGTGGCCCGCATGCACGTCCTCCCTACATCTCAGAATCTGACCACCCCTTCCCTTCCTCCCTGCCGCCGTCCTACCCTCCTTGCTCTACCGCACCAATACATTCTCATATAAATTCTTCTATCTGTATTAGTCCCCCCGCCGTCAGAATGCCGCAGCGCACGCTCAAGGTCGTCATCGTAGGCCCGAGCGGGGTAGGCAAGGTGCGTTGCGGTTGAGGAGTGAGCGGGTGGAAAACGCGATCTGAGGGCGTACAGGCTAACCTTTTTTATGTACGGGAGGAAGACCAGCCTCCGTAATCAGGTAAGTAATTCGCATATGTGGGGTTGAAGCTGCATCTGTATTCGACAGGAGGTTCAAATGGCCGATGCCCCGCAGAACTTCACCGACATGT
>JTLS01000202.1:0-25834 GCA_000826855.1 Basidioascus undulatus | reverse complement strand
CCCCTCTCCCTCCCTCTAACGCCCCGTGCCCCTCACCCCCCAATCCGCAATCCCCCCGTACTCCTCTTCGCGCTCCTCCTCGGCCCTCCCTCCGCGGCAGAAACGCGCCCCGCCCTCGGCACAGGGCCATCCTTCAGGAAGTAAAAGGAGAAGGGGAAGACCGGTAAGGAAGGAAGGTACGGGAGGAAGCAGGGGGAGGGAGGAGGGAGAGGCGTACGCAGTGTGGACAGCTCGTACGACAGTGAAGCGCAGCAGAGCGCGAGGCCCTCGCAGGCCACAGAAAAGCAGAGGGCGAGGGGGTGGTCGGCCATCGTTTAAATGTACACCTCGGGTAAGAGGTGTGGCTGAGGGTGAGTATGAGGATGAGGATTGGGAGGAGGGGCACGCCGCAACGGCGGAGGACCGGCCCGGGGCTGCGCATGAGTTGGGTTACCGTAACTACGTTTAGCAAGACGGCAGCGCAGGCTGCGTTTCTTCAGCGTGGTGCTCGCGAGTGAGACAAACTTTCAGTACAACTTTTCTGGTCTGGAAGTACCCGAAACGTTGGGAAAGCATGCCATGCAGCGCCCGCAACGCTGCGGCCGGCGAACCTGACAGTGCCACGGCTGTACGGTGTGCGCAACGGCCTGTATGCAGTACTGCGCTCGACCTTCGAATCGCATTGTCACAGCAGCTCTGGCAATACTGGACCCTCATGAGAGCGTTCTGGGACATTAAGATCTGACTGCTGTTGCAAGCAGGTTGTTGATGAGAGGAGAGCTTGGTGAAACGAGGCATGATCCGTTACCTACTGCACGGGAGCTGTTCCAGGCTTGCGACGCTGCCTACCTACTAGTCTTCGGCTTAGAAATAACTGCGGGATTGAATGTCTCCGGCTAGCCTATCCCGCACATCCAACACAAACGCCACAGAGCAAAAGCACGCAGACAGCAGGGATTGCATCTATCCGATCTGTATCGTCCATTACCCTCACCGGTGTCTCAGCAACACCTCACTGCGACTGCGGCAGCTTCAACCCCCTATTTACGCCAAATCCCGGCGCCCACTCCTCGGGAGCGAGCAGCACAGTCCCCGTCTCCGCCTCGTACTCGGCCCAGTGGGCCACGAGCTCCTGCAGCAGCTACAGCTCGTTTTCGGCGAGGTCGTTACTATCGAGCAGGTGCATTATAAGTCACCGTGCATCAAGAAGGAGCAGGAGAAAATTTGAAGTGAAGAGGGGGACGTACGTTTCACTCGGGTCTTTGGAAAGGTCGTACAGTTCCCACTTGTCGGAACCGCTAGGGAAGGGATGAAGATGGCCTTGTAGTGGCCGCGGCGGATGGCTTGCTGGCGTAACTGTAGTCGGAGCCCTGACATCAGACGTTATCAATCTGAAGGTGGAAAGCAAGGACGATACGTACAAGCTCCCACCCGTGTACTGCGTTCTCCGAGTGTTCATCGCCCGACTCCCCCTTGAAGTAGTGGACCCAGGACTTGCCGCGGGGAGCGAGGACCTATCCACCCTCCCAGATACATTCAGCGGCCGCCCACAAAGGCTTGCTCGAAAAGCGACTCACCTTCTTGTCCCGGAACTCAGGAGCAGGGTGCTGCACGCCCGCGAGCTCAAGCAGCGTCGGTAGGACGTCCATGACGGTCGTGAACGTCGGGGCGATGTAGTTGTTTTGCTTCTCGGACGAGAAGCCAGGGTAGCGGACGGTAGCTGTTGGTTTTTATGGAGGTCAGTCAGAGGGGAGTTAGGCATCAAAGGTTGGAGCAGTGGGACGCACCAGGGCAGCGGATGCCTCCCTCGGTGATCTGCGAGGTATGGTAAGATTTTGGTCTTCATCGAAGCAAGGGGATCATTCGCATACCCCAGCTGCAGTGCAAAACCTGTCATTGTGTCTTGCTCTCATTGCGGTAACAAAGAACTGCTCGCACCTTTGAACATCCGCGACGGCGCAGTGGCAGCTTGCGCCCAGCTGGACAGATGCCGCGGTGAATACTTACACCAAGCCCTGGAAACATGGTGGCTTACAAGGGACCATACCTGATCCCAAGAAACATACGTGAGCGCGTGTAAGAACAGCATTTAACGGCGTCAAATGCACCAAATGAAAGAGTTGGCATTCCCGATGTTTTCGTAGCTGGCACGTGAGATAGCAGGGAGTAAGGAGGTCCGGCACACCCGTGCAGTCGACATGCTTGAACACGCCTTACCTGTTGTCGAAGTGCTTCTCAATGACTTGCATGAGGTTCGTCCCCAGCACGGGAATTGCCTAGTTTCGCGTAAAGTGAGGACTCTTGAACGACAATACGCGCCGGCAGTCCTACTCACCTCAAGCAGGGCGCCATTGTCGGACGCAAAGAAGACTGCACAGTTGAGAAAAAGAGTGCGATGAGCTTGTTTCGAATGCGCACCGAAAGTGTTGTCCAGCTCCCCCTTCTCCTCCAAATACTTCACAACACGTCCGATGTTAGCGTCCATGACCTCAACCATCTTTTATGAATGCCAGAAGGCTAAGCTCTCTGAAGGCGACCGTTGCTAAGAATAGGGGCTCAGGACGTACAGCAGCGTAAATCTCCATCGCCTTCGCGCTAAAACGCTTCTCCTCCTCGCTCAACGCATCCCACTCCTTGGACCCAAAGGCAACGATGACCTCATGCGGGTTCACATCCTCAGAGACCAGGCCGAGCTTGCGCATGCGTTCGAGACGCTCGGCACGAAGCGCCACGGGCCCGGCGTCGTACCGGCCCTTGTATTTTGCGATGACCGTTTGTGAAGACCTTCAAGAGTGAAATGCGTAAGGTTTTTGCATTCAATATCAATTAAGAGAATAGGATAAACGAACCTCGGTGGAATAGAAGGGCTTCTGCAGCTTCTCCAGAGACAGCTGCTGGCCGTTCTCCGTGTACAACGGAGGCAGGACCTTTGATGGCGCTGTTGTGCGAAGGGATTTCAGGAAAGCTGTAGGTACATTTCTCGCTCAGAGATACGTACTGTCCCCCTCCCTGAACAACTTGTTCGTACGCATCTAATTGAAGGGGGCAATTTTTCAGTGCAACCTGCGCAGTCTTCGATGTGAAGGCCTGCTACTCACAGTGGTTCCCAGCACCGGGAAGGAGAGAGACGTTCTTCGAAAATCCACGAGCGTTGGGCCAGGCATCGGGTGCTGCGGATATTGCATGAGCTTAGAGAAACTGTTATCGGTTCGAGAAACACGCACTCAGGCCGAGGTGCCACTTCCCTGAAGGCTTTCAAGCATCAGCGCCGTACCTCAGATGCCCCAAGAATCTCACATACCGGACATGAAGGTCTCGTAACCACCAGGTCGGGTAATAGCGCCGGCAACGACGCGACACGGTCGTTCAGTACGCCTTCGTAACCCGGCTTGCCCGCGAAACCGGGGTTGCGGCTGGCGGTCTCGGCCATTTGGCCAAGTCCGGCAAGGTGGTTGTCGGTGCCTTGAGAGTAAAGACGATCTGTCAGCTTTATTGCAAGGGGAACTATGAGGAGGCGTACCGGAAAGGAGCATGGAGCGCGTAGGCGAGCAGGCGCTCGCCGGGTGGAAACTCGTCAGACGAGCTCCTTCCTTGGCGAGTCGGTCAAGGTTGGGAGTTGAGATCTACCAGAGACCAGTCGATCAGAAACATCTCATGCTTGGTGAACTTCAGTTACTCACCTCGCCGCCATAGACAGAAAGATCGCTGAATCCAAGGTCGTCTGCGATGATGACTTGCAAGACGAATGGGATGAGAAAACATCTCCCGATTCAAGGACTCGAGTCACTCACCAAGGAAGTTGGGCTTGGGCTTGGAGGTCGTCCTTGCACGAGTGGGCCAATACGAGATTAGCTTGAAAGGAAGGAAGTCACTCCGAAATCCGAATGTTAAGACTGCTCTAAACAGCACGCCTTGTCGCTGCGCCACGGACAGCAGTGGCCGGGCGAGCACGCAATGCGTTTAGAATGGACAGGTCGGAGTGATTGCGAGTGCGTGGAGGGACAACCTTCGGACAATTTTAAGCACCTTATCAATAATGGAAAAGTGTCGCTCAGCTCGATGAGCTTCGGCGAGGTTTCGCAAGGTTTTGACGTCCATTTCTCTTGCGAAACCACACAAACGCCGAGTTGCAACAACCGCAAATGGTAACACACTTGCGAGGTACAAGGCTGTGGAATTGTTCACTCTTGAAACCATACCTACAAGTCTTCCCCGTCTTCCTAGGCGCCGAACAATCCTGATTGGCCGGAAGGACAGCCGCCCGCCTAGCGGCACTTCGAGAAACAGCATGTTGCAGTCAGCCCCGATGGCGACATGGACCTGAATCCTTGCTCATCGACATCACTTCCCGAAGTTGCATGAGCCTGTGTGCCTTATTCCCATGGAATACTGAGGCTATAAAGACTCTCAGCTCTTCTCTTCCTCCTTGTGACGCCCGACCACTGCTCTTCACCAAAATGGCTGCTCCTGCCGCCGTTGATGCCAGCGACCTACCGCCGGCCATTACCAGCGCACCAACTCCTGAAAAGGGCGACCTTTCCCTTAAGGCCCCTAGCGCCGCCAACGAGGAGGGCGCCGTCTGGACGGAGGAGGAGGAGACGGTGGTGCGGCGAAAGTACGTTGATGTTGCTGCCTTGTCCAAGATTCGAGAGAAACTCTGATCGCATACCGATGCTGACCTCACCTACTTCTGTCCTTTGACAGGTTGGACTGTCTAGTCATGCCGCTGGTCATGCTCGGCTTCTTTTGTAGGATACGGATCTCACACCAAGCTTCGACCACCCGCTGACTACTGGTTGGACATAGGCTTCCAGCTGGATCGAGGAAACGCAATCACAGGTATGTCCAGATTTTGAATTTGTTTGTGGTAAACGTTGAGAGGTAATGGGAGGGCAGACACACTTTTCCGTGACGTTGGGATTGTGAGCAGTCCAGGGATACTTCCGTTAACAGGACATTCCACTGACTGCAACCGGCTATACCCTGCAGGATCAAAATCAATTCAACACGGGGCAGTCCCCGTTATACTTGGGCATCATCCTCCTGAAGTACGTGAACGCGGTCTGTGTGTGGTGCTCGGGCAGTAGAGCTAGGCAGCTGACCGTATTTCACCGTCCAGAATCCCTTCCAATGTGTTCGTAGCTTCGTTTCTGAACCGCAACCCCTTCCTTAGATGTGACTAAACACATTATGGCTTTCAACAATGTGTTTCAGAGGATCGGCCCCCAAGTGTGGATAACGGCTCAAATCGTCAGCTTCGGACTTGTTGGGACCTTCCAGTCCTTCATGAACAGCTACGGCTCCTTCCTGTGGGTACCATATCCTAAAAGGGGAAAAAGGCGTATACCGATTCACCTCTTCAGGGCAACCCGTATCTTGCTCGGCGTTACCGAGTCCGGGTGTCCGTTTGCTTTCATTTCTCTATGGCATATCGAAGTGAAGCTCAAGCCGTGTACCCTACAGATATACCCGGAAGCCTGTACTTCATTTCCACTTTCTGTACGTATTTTTTGTCATCCCCATCTTCTGCTTACCACACAAGCTGATGATGGCGGGACCTGACGCAGATAAGAGGAACGAGTGAGTTGGTTTTCAATTTGTGCGCGCCGAGTAATGGGAGTAAAGAATTGGTGGTAACGAGTGGTCGTGGCGTACGTAGGCTTGCATCGCGCAACGCTGCTTTCTTCCTTGGAAGCGGCCTGGCTTCGGCGGTGAACGGGCTGCTTGCTTCGGGTATCTTGCGCCTGGGAGGGAAGGGTGGCCGAGCGTGAGATTTGTTCCTCGACTTCAGTGAGACGTTGCTCATTCGTTCGACTGACGCATCTGTAAACAGTGGATGGCAGTGGTACGCTTCTCGACGCTCGTTTTTACCGTAGCTGCGAAATTAATGAGCATTGGCGCGGTCGTGGCAACGACTAGGCTTTTCATCAGTACGTTGACCTCTTAGATGTCAATTGAACATGAGCATCACTGAAGGGCCGTTTGCATCACGAGTTGAGGGCCTTATTACCCTCTTCATTGCGATCATCTTCATACTCTTCCTGCTGCACTGGCCTTCTCGGCCGTCCCCTCTGTTCTTCCCCCGACTGCAGTACTTCACCAAGCGCGAGCGCTACATCCTCCTAGTCTCGCGTTACTCTGGACGGCATTCATAAAAGCCACGAGGAGACCACCAGGAAGCTTACTGCCTCTGAAATCCTCAGCACTGTAGCCGAATCGGGGTTATATACACCATGCATTTGCTGATAGCCGATGTACGTAGCTGGGCAACCCTCGCATTCTGCCGCACGTCCTCATCGCCATCTGCTGCATCGCTCCCACTGGAGCGCTTGGAAGCTATACCCCTACTCTGATCAAACAATTTGGCTTTCCGAAAGTACGCATTTACGGACTCTTTTTACGTGAGGGCGCTCATCAAACCCTTGTCCTGTTGTCTATCAGATTCGCGCCAACGCTCTCAGTTCCGTTGGTGGTTGGATCTTGTTGGTCCTTACGATTGGGTTTCGACTTATTAGGTATGCAAGTTGGGCACCCTAAGATTCTCCTGAAACAACTGATCTGTTCATCTGTAGTGACCGGTCAACATCCGGGGGGCCTGTGGCCATCGTTGCTGTGGGGCTGTTTTGGGTGTTTTGGGTGCGTCTCAAACTTCCTAATGATTTCGGTGTTGTTCAAATGTTGACTGAAGGCGCACCACTACGTCCACAGGTCGTGTTTTAGCAAGTTTCGTCCAGCAGCGATCGTTGGGTTAAGTATGTCACCCTGACTCTCACATCGGCGACGTCCGCCGCGTATCGTGAGTTCTTGCGTCTTCCATTCATCCACCACACGATGATGCTCACTCTTATACCCGGAAACACAGACCCGCTTAATGCGGTAAATTTGGATACTGGGCGGCATCGTAAGGTCTCAAGCTGAACGGTCATTGACCATTCGCAGACGTGGCTGTCGGTAAACTGCAAGACAACCCAACAACGAAGCCCCGCCATGCCCATGTAAGGCCGCTATGGGATCTTTTGATCAAGAGTAAAACACGCTGAATCAAATACGTACAGGTTCGTCATGGCTGCCAATTGCGGTGCCCTGATTGGTCGCAAGTCCTTCGCAAAGACGACGCAGTATGTAAATTTTCAAATCTGCACAAGAGGAGACTGACGCACATCCGACAGCCCAAATACTACCGCGGCTTCCATGTCTGCGTGGCTTTCGTATCTTTCGCACTGGCTGTTGCGATCCCTCAGCATCTGCAGTATCGCTGGTCCAATCGTGGCTTGGCAGCTCAAAACAAGGAAGCTGCTGACGCGGAGAAAGGTGGCGATGGCTTGATATGCTGCCTTTAGTCAAGTAGTTGTGTATAGTGAAAAGCATGAGTGCGTCTGAGCTTCACAGAACGACCCTGAGTTGTTGTCAAGACGTTCTACCTCTCCGCAACGCGGTGGAGTGGCCGGCGCACTTCAGCTTGGTATTGAGAGGCCTGTCTGGGGTCAACGGCGTCCCAGCTGTCCAGGGTACTCTTCCAAGTTGTAACCGCAAAAAATTAGCAACGAGGTTTCCCTTGAGAAAGTAGAGACTCGCACATTTCTCTCCAAGCTGAGACACATCCAAGATCGTTACTCGGTAGGGTTGACCACCTTCCTCACAGCTTGGACCTCCAGTCCATGGACAAGTAAAGCTCCTGTGTCGGGGGTGTGTTTGCGAAAGTGAAGGCAAGTAGCGGATGCTCTGAAAGGGGTGTGAACGCCTAAACGATAGGTTTGCGTCGTGCTTTGCGGACGGCGGAGACGAGACGCGTGAACTTGGTCTGTGGTAGACTCCTTTGGAAGTTCTGTCGGATTTGGAGGTCCAGCGAGTTTATCGAGAGCGCCCAGTGGGGCTCGGACACCACTTCGCCGACTCGAGCAGTGCCGGGATCGAGGGAGATTCCCGCAAGTCGTCGTGCCTTCGGTTGTGTACACGCCCACCTCACATTAGCTTTCAACTCTCTCTGGAAGGTTTGTCTACTTACGGATAGGCAGTCTCCACACCCCCCCTTGCCAGCCTTGACCCCGCACCTCGGCGAAGCGACCTGAGCCACGGCGGTTCGCAGAGCGGATGCGCGGTCCATAGTTGTACGGGTGAGGGGGCAAGGTAAACCCTGGCTGTGTAGCAACTGGAGAAGAACCCCTTCATCGCATGCCTCTCTGAGTGACCTGCACGTCCGTGAAAAGGATAGTTGGTCCGCCAGTGAATCCATTTCGTTGCAATATCCGAGCAAGGAGTTCGTAAGGGAGAGAGAGTAGGGCAGGGAGACCACAAGGTTCAGAGTGCCCTTGCGGGTCGCCTACGTGTGCTCGAGCATCCGCCAGGCATCGTGGCTGACTTCTTCTTCGACGGTATTGTCGATGACGTCCAGAAAGGGTTGAGCAACCTGGAGAAGCTCGTTGTCAAGGCGGTCATCGAGGATTTCATCACCGACTTTCTAAGCTGGTCAAGGCGGGCAAGCTGCCTCGCTTTAGGTGGATCAGGCTGGGACCTGACTGCGTACGCGCTACCTTACCTTCCCTTGCATCTCTGATGTGAGATTGCCTGGAATTCGATACGCTAATTAAATCTGTTCTGATCAGTTTGGTGAGCTCAACAAGTACGAGTACGAAGCTCTGGACATCCTGGCTGATTTTGCACTCGACCGAAGTGGAATATCTGAAGTGCTTGGGCGTGTTCAAGTTCTCATCCATACTTATCGATACGCCCTCATTCATACTTATCGATACACTGGATCGACACCAACATGAGTGCCCCCTTGAATGTCTTCGGTACCTTCTCAGCTCACACGCATGTGAACAGGCTACCTGAAAACGTGTGGGAGTGGGACCTCTATGACAGCGAGGTGTGTGATGAAGATGATTAGATTGGCTTGTTACGCGATCAAAACATAGGATTTAAGTCCGAATTGAAAATTCTTTTCCGCGTGCTAAGCCTATTAGACCACCACCTTTGTGCGGCGGGCGGGGTGAAGAATCAAATTGGGATGAGGAGTGTTTGCATAATTGGACATGTTCCGAAACTCTGTATGATGCTTAGCAATCCTCAAGGTTGCAAGGAGAGAGGTCTTACAGACCTCCGGGCCCAATCCGCTTCATCACTGCTACTTCCACAGCGGTGAAGGACCAAGCGGCCCAGTTGTGGTGGTTGAACTCATTTGCGGTATGGCAAGCGTAATACCAGCAAGGTCCGCTCTCAGACAAGACGCCTGTCAGATCAGCTGGATCGGCAGCATCCAGATCTTCATCAGCAAGTCTACTCTGGTCTTCGCTATTGAAAGTTTGGAAGGGGCATGGGCTAACTATTGTCTTCTGATACCTGCAGTGTTTGGAGGTGGTGTCCTCTCCAGCACCCTGCGAGAATATTCTCAGATGCTTATTTGCGGTTCGTGCTGGCTCTGACATCCTCGTTTGAGCAGGTACGGCCTGTGGGGATGCCGACCGCTTCTCATCTTTGTCACCATCGGGAGCGTCGTATCCTTCATGCTCACGGTGCGTACAATTCGGCAGCGTGATGTCCTGGGTAAGCACGTGAGGCTCTGAGCTCGTGCATTTAACTTAAGGGGGCTGCTCGAGCAAGGAAGGAAGAAGATGTTCGCCTCCACCGACATAAAACTCTGCCCCTGATTGGTACAACAAGGTGCAGGAATCAGCATGGAGTACAGCAGTACAGCTAAAGCACAAAAGCCAGTGATAGTACTACTGTGTCGATAACTTTCTGCGCTCTACTCATTCAACCAAAGGATCTCTACAACCCAGTGTAGCTGGGCGTGCGTTTCAGGCACCTTTTATCCGAACAATCTGATGCATATATTGAGTGAATAACACGGACAGTCGGAATAGAAGGACCGTCGCGCAAGCGAGCGTTGAGTGTCAACTCTGCACGATGGCAAACGCGGCTCACGAGCGGACGAACCCGACAAATTAACTCTCTTTCGTCAGGTCAGAACAGAGAGGACTACTACAAGCTTTTCGGTCATTCCGGCTTCAGCTTCAAGAACCCCTCCCGCTCCCAGCTCTCCAGCCACTTCCACACATTCTCCTGGCGAAGCGGGGGCTGCTTTCGCAGCGTCGGACTGGCCGCCTCCGCCTTCTTCGTCTCCAGCCTCCTGAACCCCATTGCTTCGACATTCTCCCTGCCCTCCGTACGCGCAGGCTCCACTGACCCAGCCCGGAAGAAGTCGAGTAGCTTCGTCGCCGGGTTCCGTTCCATCGCCGTGGGCCCGCCCTCAGCGTCCTTCTGCAGCGCCGCGAGCCACTGCGCGTAGGGGACTAGGTCGACCTTGCGCCCGCGAGAGAGGTAGAACTCTGCTACGACACGAAAGACGCCTGACCACGTCGTCACATGCGGGTGGACGATGTGCAGCATCTCGTGCGTCGGCGTGGACAGCGTGCGCGCTAGCGCCATCTCGACGATCGACTGGCCCGCAACGTCGAGAGGGAGCCAAGCAACTACCTGGAATTGTAGAGCCATGATAATTAGGGGTAGAAGCGAGACACCTAAGCTGATAAGAAAGCAACGCACATCCTCGCCTTTTGGAAGGCAGCCAAGGACCGCGCCCGACTTGACGATGGACGGGACCCAATCAGTACTGAAGTTTGGATGCTGGAGTAAGTCTTTTATTTTTGGGAGATCGAACGTAGAGCAAAAGAACCCACGAATTCCAGCTGCCCGAGGACAAAGAGCCGCACAGCTGGCCAATGCGCAGAACGGTCGTGGGGATGCCCGTCGCTTCGGAAGCCCTTTGTAGTATCTGTCAGGAGATAAATTTAATTAACGTGAAATACCCTATTCTTTACTGCGGTCAACAGACCTTCTCGCCCACGTATTTGCTCTCGCTGCATTCGACGAATGGCGTGTGAGGCACGAATAACGCAAAAGAAGGACGGCGACAGAAAATCACCCGTATCCCTGCCCGACGGCAATCAGAGTGTCCTTGATAGGCTCTTCTGGTACGAAGCGGGTAGGGGGCCAGTTCCGCACTGCAGCAATGGAAGAAGCGAAGAGGAAAGACGGCTGGCGACGAGAAGTGATGGCCAGGTCGAGCAAGTTCTTTAGGCCTGAGACCCCCGTACAATGTGAGATGAAGGCTTCTTTGGAAGTGGAACTAAAAAAACGTACCGATGATGTCCGGCTCGAACGACCGAAGGCTGATATCGAAGTTGACCCTCCACGCGTTGTGCACCAAATGCGACATGTTCGACCGAATCTTGCACCGCAATGTCTGTCAAGCCGGCAGTGAAAGAAGGATGGAAAAACCCACCTCACTCAAAAGAGACGGTTCAAGAAAGAGGTCCGGCTTGCTGAGATCGGCCTCAATGAGCACAAGCTTCGGCGAGTTGAGAACGTCCAGGTCCAGTCCCCTCGCCACGAACGACGCTCGCTGGCGGTCGGCCAGACTGGCCTTGCGGCTCGATCGATTGACCGCGAATACACGCTCCACGTTTGGAGCTTGGATGAGGGACTGCAGCAGCTGCGAGCCGAGGCCACCGGTCGTGCCCGTAACGAGTACTTGAGCGGGGCGCTGCGCGAGGTCCAGCTCTGCGGGTGGAGCGGAGAACGACGAGCTGTACTTGCGGATCATCGACTCGACCTTGGCTGCCTGAGCTTCGGCGCTGTTCTCGACTGAGTATCCCGACAAGATTGACCCGACGTAGCTGGCGAGCGCGTGTATGCTGGGGTTCTCGAACACGACGTTCGTCGGCAGCTTGGGCAACGTTGATGGTTTGCCGGGCGTTGCGGCCAAGGCAGATGCGAGCCTGAACACGATGGGTTAGTCGACTCTTGAATCTAAAGTTATAAGAGTACACTTTCTCGTTTCCGATCTGGGTCGCTTGCAGACTTTCAATTTCGCGTTAGCCGATGCGCACCTGCTGAAAGCGTTGGACAGTTGCGCACCTGTCCATCCCGCGCGCCACGAGCTCTTCGTCGTAGCCTAGATCATCGAGGTGCATCACGGAGCGAACAATCTTGGCCACCGATTCGGGGATGTCGGCAACATCGAGAGGTTCCGCCGTCGTCTCCGCCGCTGCCTTGTACGCTGCCTCGATCTCGTCCGCGTATTGGTGGAGAGTTGGCGTGCGTTTGACTGCGACGAGCACATTACTTTGGTACTCATTATGGAAAAGGTACCAAACATTGAGGGGGACGTACCACTGCCCTTGGGCGTCAGCTGGAAGGGCCGAGCGGGATCGCTGACAAGGACGAGGTTGCGGAACAAGCTGTCCTCCCTCTCTCGGGTGAGAAATTGATCACCGAGACTGTGCACATTCCCCTTGGACTCTCACCGGGAGTATTGCGGGCCGTGGGCATTGGCGCGCTCGATGTCCGGCCTTCCTCAATACGGATATGAGCGACCTTAACATCAAAAATAGCATTGAATCCCTCACCAGACCGAGTCGATCAGCTTCCTTTTCGCGTCTTCGTCACCCGGTCGGACCTGGTGTTCCCGCCGCGGCTCGAGGATGACGCCGTTGGATACCTTGTCCCGCCCAAAGTACAATGCATGGTCTAGAGCCGGGTTGGAGGCAATGATACGCTCTGAAGGAGGGAGGTGAAATATGAGCCATACTTTGTAACGACCCATTCGATTCGACATCCACCGCCAGTTCCTGCTTATATCGCTTCCAGCAGCTTAATTTCCGCCTCTCCCTCCCAAAGCTCCTCTTCTCGGAAACTCGATGAATCTAGTACAAAACAACAAGTACCTACCTAACGGAGCCGGCTGGGTTTTCTCTCCTGTTGCTAGAATGATTTGATCGTCGGAACGGCCAACCTACAAGCGAAAGTTAGCAGCCGAGGCCGTAGCGTGTATATGTGGATGTAGAGGACGTACGATCTTGAACAGTTCAGAGTCTGTGGAGCTCTTCTCGACCAGGTCGTTCGTAGAATACCCCGGTACGTCTTCCAAGTTGAGGACCGAAGGGTGGTGTGTATCGCAGACCTAGGTGTCACAAATAAGGACAGTCCGGTTCTTCTTAAGCGATGAATTCAACAAGAATGAAAATGAATTATACACACAAGGTACTGTAGCTCGTATAACCCCTCTGCGCGTGGAACGAAGCGAGGCTTGCATTGAGGCGACTGGCGGACCCACGACCAGTCTTTCCCTTGCGGGTGGATGACGAACCGCCCAGTGAAACCAATCTCGGTGGCGCCGTAAACAGAAGTGCTAAATTTTTGCAATCTCATGAGCGCCATATTACCAGTCTTCTGCACTTGCAAGGTCGAAGATACGCACAGCTTAACGCCCTGCCTCACCAAGACATCCCCGATAGGTCCATTCAAAGAAGCGCCTCCGAACAGCTGCATCCAATGGGCATTGTTGTGAGGCTGTGACACCAACGATGTGCAGGGTTCACAAAAGAGGACGCACAACTCGATCAAGCCCTTTGAGTACCTTTACAGCTTCCGGGTCATCCGCCCATTCCTCGATGACGCTAGGCACGACGATGATGAAGTTGCTGTTGGTTTTCTGGATTGCGTCGAGCGTGACGGCGGGGGTCGGGAACGTCGGGGGAGAGACGGGATCGAGCAGACCCATCTCGATGCCCGTTGAAAGTGGAAGGACGAGCTGCATCATGAACCCCATCTATTAACAGTGGGACTGTAGACGTTAGCATTTCGGTGATTGACTGCAGAGGAGAAAGTGACTGACAGCATGGAAGGTTGGAAGGGATCCAGTGAAGAAACGCTGTCCGCAGATGTCGTCCGCCCCGTACCAGGGCTGCAGATGATTCGTCGTAAGCGGAAAGTCCATTCATGCTGTGAAGAAGGTCAAGACGTGAGCGGAACTGCCAACGCACCGTCCGCGCCCACTCGAGCCACACTAGGTGGCTGATGCTGTTAGGCAGAAGAGATGATAAAATGTAACAGTGTTGAATGTTGAAAAGGAATATACGAACCGAATCGCCTTGGGAAAGTTTGTCGAGCCGCTCGAATGAAGGATGACCGCTGTACCCTCTCTGCGAGACAGCCTCGATGGTAACTGGACGCGACTCTTGAAGTCGTCCGCCGCCGTCTCGCGACCAAACTTTGGATACAGGTCATTCAAACCGGGCATCGGAACGAGATGCAAGTCACGTCCAGCTTCGCGCTGCTCGGCCTGCGTCGCTCTTGCGAGACCAGCGATGGAGGGGGAGGATGCCGTGTAGAGAAGAAGGTGTGCAGAGGTTTTGGACAGCAAGGAGGAGAGAGCTGGGACAGAGTTCCGCGTGCTGAGAAGGACGGGCTGTTCATACCGATGTCATGATATGATGAGCCTGTTGTTTCCATGGCAGAAAGACGACTCGACTTGCGATGTAACCAGCCCTCGCAGCTCCCAGAGCCGCGGAAACGTATACAAAGGCTTCCTGGAAAGCAAATCAAGGAGTGTGAGCTTGTCTGAGTTGTTGTTTCAACTTAGAAGAACGGAACGCTAACTGACCTGCTCAGCGAGTACGCCCACGGTGATCTCCAGGTCCTCTGGGTCCGCCTTCTCCGCCCCGCACTTCTGGATGCGGTCTTTGATGGCCTGACCAGCGCGAATACTAGCTCGCGCAAACTCGAGGTTTGACACGCGCACGCCCGCGGGCGTCACAGCCCAGGTATGCGCAGGCGAGTGCGCGAGGTGATGGTCAAGCAGTTCAGGAACGAGGAGTGATCCCTGCAAATATTACCTCCTCGGTTATACGGAGCGACCGGTTCCTCGTGGAAAAGGGAGAAAGGGCTCACATCCAGCTCGGGAGCTTTCCAGGTTGAGGAACCTATACCCTGAGGAGTACACATCCCGTGCGGCGCCGACGAAGTCATCTTGCGTAGCCCGGGCTACGAGGGCGGTAAATCGCTTGTGTAAGATGATGGTGAAACACGGAAAAGAGTATCTTGCAAATGCAAGCCGCGATTGAGCGCGAACAGAGTTCCCGGAGCGAACAATGAGCTCGTCCATTCTTCGCGTTTGTCTCCTCAGTCTCGACCACTATTTCGGTCCAGGCACTGCACCTTCTCTGGTATTTTTGTGCGGACACATGGCTTGGATGATACGAAAATAGCAGCTATAACGGAAGTAGTTTCACTGTGCAAAGTACGAGGAGGAACATTGGCTATGGCGCTGCAGCCCTCATCGCTCGCGATCGGCCCGCCTGCCGACTTGGACCAACAACTTCATCTACGTACATATGCTCCGCGACACCTCCCATAGAACTTGGGGCGATCGAGCCGGACTATGCCATGATGAACCTGAATGACCTGAGTATGCGCAGCTTCTTGAGCTGGCTCGCGACAAACGTCAGAAAAGCACGCGTAGCTGTCAAATCATCATGAGGTCCGGGCTATACCAATTGACACAACAATGAAATAAGGAGAAAGAAGGGAACCGGCAAAGTGCAGAAGGAAACGAAAGGGCGGAAGGAATAGTAAGGCTGCAAGCGTGACGATCGTACATGGCATCGAGACAGACCTGGAGGGTACAGGAATATTGTCTAAGCAGCAACGGGCTCCACCTCAATCTTGGCCTCGATCAGCTGCGGAGGAGCTTTGAAAGAGCGCTTCTTGATTCCACCGGGCTGAGGAAGCCTCGTAGAACCCTGGAGGTCCTCGTCGACTTGGGCGGCGGCACCACGGCCCTCCCGGATACCCCACACGATGAGCGACTGGCCGCGCTTGGCGTCACCCGCAGCATAGACACCGGGCACGGAGGTGGCGTAGTTGTTCTGCGCGTCAAGGAACAGTCAGTATTCGTCTAGCACAGCCGAAGTGCACGCAAAATGGCGTACCGCGTTCGAGGTCTTGATGTTCGACCGCGGGTCGGTGGCGAGGCCGAGGGACTCGATGAGCTTCTGCTCGGGCCCAAGGAAGCCCAGCGCGAGGAAGCAGAGCTCGCAAGGGAAGAACTGCTCAGAGCCCGCCAGCTCCTCCATCTGCGCACGGCGAAGAAGTGAGTCCAATTGCCTCAACCGCATACGAGATAGAGAAGAACGAACCTTCCAACGGCCAGAGTTGTCCTTGGTCCACTCGACGCGAACGGTGTCGAGACCCTTGAGGTTGCCCTCCTCGTCGAGGACGAAACGCTTCGTGCTGATGCAGTACTCGCGTGGGTCGTTGCCGAACTGCGCCTTGACCTCGGAGTGCCCGTAGCTGATCGAAAGAACAAGGTCAGCACTGTTCGTACATATAGGCGAAAAACAAAACCTACTCGGTGCGGAAGATGCGGGGCCACTGCGGCCAGGGGTTGTCGGAGGCGCGGGCAGCCGGGGGCTGGGGCAGGAGCTCGAAGTTGACGACCGACTTCGCGCCGTGACGGAGCGAGGTGCCGATGCAGTCGTTGCCGGTGTCACCACCGCCAATAACGATGACGTTCTTGCCCTGCGCCGAGATGTACCGCCCGTCCCGGAGCTGACTGTCGAGCAAGCTCTTGGTGTTGGCCTGGAGAGCGGAGGTAAGGTCATCGGCTCCTACTGCGTTGAAGGCTGAAAATGCGACGGACCTGGAGGAACTCCATTGCGAAGTGGATGCCGTTGGCCTCGCGCCTGCGGAGACACACGTCAGTCACACATCGATAGTGGACAAGCATCGGCGTGGAACGCACCCCGGAATCTTGAGGTCACGCGGCCAGGTAGCACCGGTCGCGACGACGACAGCGTCGTTCTCAGCGCGGATCTCGGCCGCGTCGACGTTGACGCCGACGTGCGAGTTTGGGACGAACGTCACGCCCTCGGCCTCCATGAGGTCCAGACGACGCTTGACGATACGCTTGTCGAGCTGCACGGCGGAACAAACGATCAGTACGACGTCTTCGTGACAGGGAGTGAGCACTTCGCTGAGAAAGACGAACCTTCATGTTGGGGATACCGTACTGGAGCAGACCGCCCATGCGGTCGTTACGGTCGTAGACGGTAACCGAGTGGCCGGCCCGGTTGAGCTGGTCGGCGCACGCCAAGCCGGCGGGGCCGGAGCCGATGATGGCGATCTTCTTGCCGGTCCGCGTTGTAGGCGGACGCGGGACAATCCAGCCCTCCTCGAAGCCCTTGTCGATGATGGCACACTCGATGCTCTTGATGCCGACGGGCTGCTCGTTGATGCCGAGGACGCAAGCACCCTCGCACGGCGCCGGGCAGACGCGACCGGTGAACTCGGGGAAGTTGTTGGTGAGGAGCAGGCGGTTTAGCGCGTCCTCCCACTGGCCCTCTGCAAGCGGCAATTCGATCGGTCAGGCGAAATGATGGCATGAGATGAAACAGAAATGCGTACTGAAGACGAGGTCGTTCCACTTGGGAATGACGTTCGAGATCGGGCAACCGCTGTCGCTCTCTGTAGGAATTAAAGAAACCGCGTCAGACTAAGGACGTCTTGACAAGTAGGAAGCACGCACGGCAGAAGGGAACACCGCAGTCCATGCAGCGAGCCGTCTGCTGCTGGAGCTCTTGCTTGGTCAGGCGGCCGGACAGTTCCTGCCAGTCCTTCAGGCGGTTCTTGGCGGGGCGGTAGTGCTCGGCGAGGCGCTGGTACTTCATGAAGCCCTTGACCTTGTCGAACTTCTGGACCTTCTTGTGCGCCGCCTCCTCGTCGACCATCGAGTCCTCGAGGTCAACGACCGACGGCTCCGACTTGTACGCGGGCGGCGCGAGCGAGCTCTGGAGCGCCTCGGCCAGCGGCGTGCGCGGCACGACGAGGTCCTGAACGTCCTTGTCGACGGCGAGTTCGACCTGCGACGTGTTGCGGGACGGAATGAGGTCGATGTGCGAGTGACGGCTCTTGTCGGCCTTCTCCTTGGCAGCCTTCTCCTCGAGCACCCGCTTGTCTGAGACACCCATGAACAGTAAGCCATCATACGCAAGGAGAGAGGGGGACAGAGGAGGCGACGCACAGTCGAGCGGCATGACGCGGACAAAGAGCGGCAGGAGGTGGTGGAAGTCCCGGAGGACGCGGTCGGCGACAGTCGAGCCCGTGAAGTGCTTGTGGTCCTCGAGCATCGATCGCAGATCGGCGATCTCGTGCGGGTCCGTGATCTTGCCAAGCTCGACCATCTCCATGTTGACCTTGGTGTGGAAGACGTGCGCCGTGTCGAGCACGTACGCGATACCGCCCGACATACCGGCGGCGAAGTTGCGGCCCGTCGCGCCGAGAACGACGAGGCGACCGCCAGTCATGTACTCGGCACCGTGATCACCGCAGCCCTCGACGACGGCGTAAGCGCCGGAGTTGCGGACGGCGAAGCGCTCGGCGGCCTGGCCGCGGATGAACGCCTGACCGGACGTCGCACCGTAAAAACACGTGTTTCCGACGATGACGCTGCAAAGAGACCGTCAGTATTAGGAGGATTGGAACCATCGAGCGGATTGACGTACTTCTCCTCGGCCTTGAAGGTCGACACCTTCGGCGGGTAGACGATGAGGCGACCGCCCGAGAGACCCTTGCCGACGTAGTCGCTACAGATGCCCGCGTAGGTCAGCGCCGGCTAGGGGGTGAGAAAAGGTCATGCAACGCACTTCGCGTCGCCCTCGAGTTCGATGGTGATACCGGGCGCGAGGTAGGCGCCGCAGGACTGGCCAGCCGAGCCCTTCATGTTGATGTGGATTGTGTCCTTGGGCAGGCCCTCCTCGCCGTATGCCTTCGATACCTTGTACGAAAGCGTCGTGCCGAGCGCGCGGTCGGTGTTGACGACATCGCAGTCGATCGAAACGGGCAGACCCTTCGTGAGCGCCGGCTCGCTCTCGTCGATGAACCTGCAAATAATCCAATGTCAATAACCTTTCCGATCAGGCAGCTCCGCGAAACTTCGTGGAATACGACGCACTTGTTGTCAAGGCGGACGTAGAGGCGGTGGTCTTGAGCGCGAACGCGGTAGGTCGCCGCGCCCGGACGCATCTTCCACGCGGGCTTGAGGATGGCCGAGAGGTCCAGATGCTTGGTCTTGGGCGTGCGGAGGGACTCGTCGACCTTGAGCAGGTCCGAGCGACCGACCATCTCGTTGATCGTGCGGAAGCCGAGCTTGGCCATGATGCCACGGAGCTCCTCGGCGACGTAGTAGAAGCTGCCGAGAAGCCAGATGGTTAACTGGAAGCGTTCGGAAGCAACTCCAGGGGAGGTGCCGCTTACAAGTTGATGACCTGTTCGGGCTGGCCGGCGAACTTGGAGCGGAGGACAGGGTCCTGCGTGGCGATACCGACAGGGCAGGTGTCTGCGGAAGATCGCATCGCATGAGCACCGTATGCCGCGCAGCAGTCAGAAACGAACGCTAAACTTACTAAGGTGGCACTTGCGCATCATGATGCAACCCATCGCGATGAGCGGCGTCGTGGCGAAGCCCCACTCCTCGGCGCCGAGCAAGCACGCGATGGCGACGTCGCGGCCGGTACGGATCTGGCCGTCGGTCTGGACCGTGACGCGCCCGCGGAGGTCGTTGATGACAAGCGTCTGGTGCGTCTCGGCGAGACCGAGCTCCCATGGTAGGCCGGCGTACTTGATACTAGTCCAGCGCGAGGCGCCAGTACCGCCGTCGTGGCCGGAGATGAGCTGCAAGCGGAAGAACGAGACTGTTAGCTGGACTGGCGATGGGAGGTGAAGGGGGAGAAAGGCACGATGTGGTCCGCTTTAGCCTTGGCAACGCCCGACGCGACGATGCCGACGCCGACCTCGGAGACGAGCTTGACCGAGACGCGCGAGCGCGGGTTGGCGCACTTGAGGTCGTAGATGAGCTGCTTGAGGTCCTCGATCGAGTAGATGTCGTGGTGGGGCGGTGGCGAGATGAGGCCGACGCCGGGAGTCGAGTGGCGCGTGCGCCCGATAGACGCGGAGACCTTGTGGCCGGGCAGCTCGCCGCCCTCGCCGGGCTTCGCGCCCTGTGCCATCTTGATCTGCAGCTCGTCGGCGTCGGCGAGGTAGTTGCTCGTCACGCCGAAGCGACCGGAGGCGATCTGCTTGATAGCCGAGCTGCAATCCCAGCGATATAAGCACCCACAGGAGGACTGACACGCATCAGACTACTCACCGCATCGTGTCGCCGTTAGGCAGCATGTTGGACCTCTCCGCGTCCTCCCCGCCCTCGCCGGTGTTGGACTTGCCGCCCAGGCGGTTCATGGCGATCGCGAGCGCCGAGTGCGCCTCCATCGAGATCGAGCCGTACGACATGGCGCCCGTGACGAAGCGGCGGACGATCTCGTTCCACGGCTCGACCTGGTCGACCGGGATCGGCGTCGACGCCTCGAAGTCGAAGTCAAGGATGCCGCGGAGCGTGCAGTGCATGATCTGCTCGCGCGCGCTCTTCGAGTACGCGTCGTAGGCCGACTGGTTCTTCTCCCGCACGGCGTCCTGCAGGTTGGCGATGCCGCTGTGAGCCGTGAAGAAAAGGAGTCAGCGTCGTACCAATAGTGCCTTGAAGCAGCTAAGAATCGGACGTACGTAGGGTCGTTGACGTGCGCCTCGCCGCCGTCGCGCCAGTGGAACTCGCCTACACGATGCCAGCATGAGTCAGCGTCATCGCGCAACGATTGGGAAGTGAACGGACGACGCACCAGACTCAGGCATGCCAGGCGGGATGACAGTGTCGCGGCTGGGCCAGCCCTTCTCGTGGTTCTCGAACGCGTCCATCGCGAGGAGCTCGAACGTCGCACCTTGAACGCGGCTCGCCGTGCCGGCAAAGCAGAGCTCGATGACCTCGCTGTGCAGGCCGAGGGCCTCGAAGATCTGCGCGCCCTTATACGAGCTCAGCGTAGAAATGCCCATCTTGGACATGACCTTGAGGATGCCGTCGTTGACCGCCTTGCGGAAGTTGTAGATGAGCTGCTCAGCTGTCTGGTCGCCCTTGACGCTGCATTCCCGGAATCCCACAGCATGGATGCCAGTCACAATGAGGCAAGCGGGGCAAGATGGAAGAGGAGCAAGGGGACGTACAGGCCCTCGCGCGCGACCTTGTGAATCGCCTCCATGGCGAGGTACGGGCAGACGGCGTCCGCTCCGTAGCCGACGAGGACGCACATGTGGTGCACCTCGCGCGCCTCGCCCGTCTCGACCATGATCGCGACCTTGCTGCGCTGCTTGTTGCGGACGAGGTGGTGGTGGACGGCGCCGCAGGCCATGAGCGCCGAGAGCGGGACGCGCTTCGGGCCGACGTTGCGGTCGGAGAGGACGATGACCTTGGAGTTGTCCTCGATCGCCTTGCTCGCCTCGCGCGTGATGCGATCGATCGCCGCCCGGAAGCCGGGAAGGCCCTCGCCCTTGTCGAAGGTGATGTCGATGACCGTCGCGGGCCAGTCCGAGTGCGCGAGCTTGAAGTTCTTCACCGCGTTCATCTCCTCGATCGAGAGGAGCGGCGAGGGGAGGACGAGACGGTGGCACTGCTCCGAGCGCATCTCGAGGAGGTTGCCCTCGTTGCCGACGTAGCACTCGAGGCTCATGACGACCGCCTCACGGATCGGGTCGATCGGCGGGTTGGTGACCTGGGCGAAGAGCTGTACCATCACAAGCAAGTCTTCGTCAGCTCCGCGTTCCTCCCGGGCAATACAGACAGACAAAAAAAGACGCACCTGGCGGAAGTAGTCGTAGACTACACGTGGCGCAGTCGCGACGGCCGCGAGCGGGGCATCGTTGCCCATGGACCCGAGCGCCTCCTTGCCAGACGAGAGCATGGGGAGGAGGAGGAGCGAGAGCTGCTCGACGGTGTAGCCGAACGCGAGGAGAACGGGGTCCTTCGAAAGCGGCGTGTCGTCGAGGACGACGTCGATCTTCTGTGTGCGCGCGACACGCTTGACGACGTCCGGCAGGCGGATCAGCTGCGAGTCGACCCAGCTCCGGAACGGCTGCTTGCGCGAGGTGGTGCCTATTTCCATCACAAACACATCAGCTTTGCCTTCGCACGTCGGGCGAAAAGCGGGCAGAAGGACGCACTCTTAAGCTCCTTGTCGTCGACGACGCGACCCTCGACCGTGTCGACGAGCAGCATGCGGCCGGGCTTCAGGCGGCCCTTCTGCTTGACCTTCTCCGGCTCGATGTAGATCGCGCCGACCTCGGACGCGCAGATCATGATGTCCTCGTTCGTGATGATGTACCGGCAGGGACGCAAGCCGTTGCGGTCGAGGTTCGCGCCGCAGTAGCGGCCGTCAGAGAACGTGAAGAGCGCGGGGCCGTCCCAGGGCCTGAGAAAGCCATGAAGGTACGATCAGTCTCCGGTTCACTCACAGAGGCGAAGAAGGAGGGAAAGAAACGCACTCCATCAAGCACGCCGCCCACTGGTAGAACGCGCGCTTCTCCTCGTCGATAAGCGCGTTGTCTTGCCACGCCTCAGGGATGAGCATCATGACGGCCTCGGGGAGGGTGAGGACGCCGTTGACAACGAGGAGCTCGAGGACGTTGTCGAACGCGGCCGAGTCGGACCCGCCGGACTCGACGACGGGGAAGAGCATCTCGAGCTCGTCCTTGAACTTCTCGCTCTTGAGCACACCCTCGCGCGCGCGCATCCAGTTCTTGTTGCCCCGCACGGTGTTGATCTCGCCTGGCACACAGGCGTGGCATGAGAAGAGAAGGGGAGAATGGGAGACATGCAAGAGAACCCACCGTTGTGCGCCGCCCAGCGCATCGGCTGCGCACGGTCCCAGGACGGGAAGGTGTTGGTCGAGAAGCGCGAGTGGACAAGCGCGAAGTGCGACTTGTAGTTGTACGCCGAGAGGTCGTGGTAGTAGCTGTTGATCGCTCAGCTGTCAGTCGAATGCCCCAGCAGACTAGTGAAAAGCCAGGGCCATGCACGCGTAGACCTGAACCGGGGAGAGCTGGCCCTTGTAGATGATGTTGCTGGGGCTGAGCGAGCAGATGTAGAACCACTTGGCGAGCGTGAGGGTGTGGGTCGAGTGCTTGCGGAGGACGTAGAGCTGGCGGTTGAAGTAGCCCTCGTCAAACGGCGCGTCGGCGTCCTTGACGCCCTGCGCGACCGTCTTGTCGTAGTGTTCTGCGAGGACGACGAACGGCTGGAGGATGAGAGGCTCCTTGCTGAGCGCCGCGGGCCCGAGGATGGTGTTATCGACGGGGACCTCGCGCCAGCCGAGGACGCGGAGGCCGAGCTCCTCGGCGATGCGCGTGAACGTCGCCTGCTGCTCGCCACGCAGTGTCGCGTTCTTCGGGTTGAAGAAGATGTTCCCCACGGCGTAGTGCCCCGCGGAGGGGAGCTTAATGTCCAGGTCCCGCTCCGCCTCGCGCACAAAGAAGTCGTGCGGGATGCCAGTCATCACGCCCGCGCCGTCGCCATCGCGCGCGTCCGCACCGGTCGCACCACGGTGCGTCATGTTGCAGAGGACTGAGGAGGTTAATTCGGATGAGTCTCGAGAAGTAGTGGGCTCGAGAAGGGAAGAACACGGTACTCACGGCCGCGAGCATCAGAGACAATCTTGTGCGACACCTCGCCCTTGATGTGACAGATAAAGCCGCTGCAGAGAAGACACGAGAATGAGCACCTTTTGCAGTCCTCCCATAGAATCTTTTGGGAACTCACACTCCGCAAGCGTCCTTCTCGTTCTCCGGGTCGTACTGCCCACCGCAATATCCCAAGGCATGAGCCCCAAGCCATTCCAACCAGCTCAGCGCGGAATAACAGCAACGCACCAGACCCTGAGCCTCGGGGAGAGCACCGGCCCAGAGGGTGTTTGACCTCTGGACGTCATCAAAGCCGTTCATACACTCATCGTTGTCGAAGACCTGCTCGTTCGGGGCCATAGAAGGCGTCTGCGCGTGTGTTGGTCCGGTTGGGGCAGGGGAAGATACGGGGAGAGTAAAGGAGCGAGAGGCGTTGGGTTCGGTTCAAAGATCGATTTCTGCGCGAATAACCGGAGGTGTAAATATCGAGGCGGTAGGTATGCGGCAAGGTCCGGCAACGAGCGCACTTTGTGGGGTATAGCAGGCGTGTATAGGTAGCCTAGTCTCTCGGGCGCTGAGATGGCCGCGTATATGCTGGATGTATTGGGGAGCGCGCGACTGGGGATGGGCTCGGCAAGCGTCTCAGCGGTGGTGGCGGGCAGAGAAGATGCAGAGAGTGGCAGGAGCAGGCGAAACGTAGAGACCCGGAAGATGCAAACCCGATCGCACGTCGCGCGGTAGGGCTGCCTCGCTGCCTTCCTCGTTATCGCCCCCACAATCGCATCCGATTGGACGATTCAGACTGCCTTCCGCGTTGCATACCGCACGCCGCCGACTGGTCGTACCATTACCAGCTGACCTCTCTAGCACTCTGCTTGCATAATTCCAGCGCTTTACAAACAATTTTTTGTGGACTAGGAGAGACAAAAGTGCTGAATTCTCACAGGCGAAGGCGAACGATCGCTGATCAGTCTAAGACACTGGCGATTTTCACATGCTAATCACCGCAACCCCGAGCCAACTTCCGACTCGACCTCGACCTCGCGGACTCCCGCACTTATCTGCCTCTGTGACTCGAGAAATTGTCCTATCTGAGAACATTACAGTAAGGATAATGTTTTCTTCCTGAGGGAAGCGGAACGGATGTTCGGCTCTGAAAGCCGGGCGGCAAGCTCTTAGACCTCCTCGAGCTCGGCTTGGCTGACTGCTATATCGTCAGGCTCGCATGCGATTCGCTGGGCCTGTCTGTGAATTCGTTGAGACGGGAGGGAGCAGATGGGACCAGCCAGGAATCGTTGCAGGTGCTCCTTCGGTTTGAGAGTGCATTTCGTCGCCGGACTCGCCGAGAGTCGGGAGGGAAGCGCCTTCGGCCAATAACAGCTGACCATTTTCAGGCCTCCTCCGCGGACATTGCTCGCAAACGTTGTGAAGTGCTTCGCTGCCTGGGAGTACCAACAGCGGTGTTCCGCTTTAGGTTCCTTTGAACGCCGAATACCAATATAACCTGTCTGTGAGAATGATCACGTAAAAAAGTGCAGGAAGTGAAAGTTTGCAATCATTGTTGATGCGCTTGGAAGTCGCTGCGTGCAAGCAAAAGGTGTGTGCGATATGAAATACGATCGCTTCCCTTCACCCTCACATCCTTTCAAGCGGTACACATAAGCGAACAGGCAAGTAAAGGATGCGCAGAGCAGCGAGCGCAGTGAATGCACGAGAACGGAAGGTCCACAAGAACCGTAGGCGAGACAGAGCGGAGGGGGTATAGTATGGTCCCAGAGAAAACAACTGAAGACTAAGAGACAGAATACAGAAACAGACCGAGACGAGAAAAACTACTCTGTCAGCGTCGCGGTACCGTCGAAGTAGAATGCCTGCAAGAAAAGATGTGTGAGACTCGCTTGCGGTAGCCGCACACAGTGCTCTCACGATGGGGTATAGCCTTACAAACTGTACGTAATTTCCCAACTTTGTCGTGAGCGGGTTGAGGTCACCAGATACGGCGAGGTAGTAGTATTCCGGGGTGAAGTCTTCGAACGCCGTGGCTATCTTGATGGAATTGTCCGAGTCGCTCAGCCGAGTCGTCCCTGCGATTTGGTTGGTGTTAGTTCCATTCAATGAGGCCGACCATCAAGGGCAAGGGCATCTGGCGTACCGTCGGTGTTCGTCCAGGTAATGATGATGCGCCGGGAGACCGGGTCGAACGTCCAGATCGCGCTCTCGACCTCCCAGTCCTGGTCGTTCAAGGAGTAGCCTCCGCTCAGGGGGGGAGCTCGGAGCCCAGCTGAAGAATTTATCTCCCGTAGGTATGACGGGGGTTTCTTGGGGAGTCTTTCACACTCACTGGCCGTTATGACAGGGCGGAGGAAAACGTAGCTGCGCGGAGGGCAGGAGTCAGGAACGTCCCACCGGCATGGTGGTACGCTGCGCTTCAGAGAACGTACTGAGGTAGTTGCAGACAAGTCCGCCTGACTGTCTGCCTGTCGTATCGCTTCTTCTTCTTTCGCCTTTGTTTTTCTCC
>JTLS01000201.1:0-29692 GCA_000826855.1 Basidioascus undulatus | reverse complement strand
CGCACTGAAGGACTGGTAGTCTGCGACGCCGCTGTACGGCAGGTTTAGGAGTGTATGAAATGTTTCGAGGGTAAATGCGATGAACGATGAGCGATGTTCAGTGACTACAAAATGCAAGTGTATGCGAGCTGGTCGACGATGATGGTGATGGTCAGCGGCCAGCCGACACAGGCCCGCCGTCCGCGTCCTCCCCCCTCCCCCCCTCGCCTGCGGGCCGGGCTCCCTCGCCGTTTTCCTTGTCCCACCTGTCCTCGTTAACCATGTCTTCGCGTTGCACAAGGCGCGTCACGACATGCCATATGTGCTGTAACATGCCATATGTGCTGTAACCCACCCCAGCTACATGGACCTGGGTCAGAAATAGGTTCGGCTACGCGGGCGCGAGGGGGAGATAAGTCGTGCGTGTCATGGGTCATATGTAAGTCATAAGGGGGGTGGTTATACAACAACAGATTGTGCGGACGGCGGGGAGAGAAAGGTCAAAGCAGCAGCAGCAGCAGCGGGAGGGGAACGCGGAGAGTGGAAGGAATCTACGCCCCCGCCTCCCTCCTTATACCCTCCCATAGAAGACCGTCTCGCGCAGGCGCGGATCCTCGACGCCTTGCTTGGTGAGGAGGATGTCCTTGATCTGCGTGCCCGGACAAAGACGTGAGTGGGGGGGCAGGGAAAGAAGAGAAAGACAGAGGAGGGACGGAGGGACGCACCCCCGCGGGCGGGTCGAGCTCCATCTCCTCCGCCCGTTCGAAGCGCTGCAGGCGCGTGAGGCCGACGGAGGGTCCGTACTCGTACGAGAGGCTGTGGGCGTGTCCCAATCGTCCAATGAGGTTCGAAAGAGGAAGAGGGCGAGGGGAGAAAGAGACGCACTCGAAGATACGCAAGATGTGGTCCACCTTGCTCTGGTGCTCCGTGTGGACTGCCCACTTTCTGTTAGCACCTCACCGCAAACTCATAATCCAAAGGGAAAACGCACTCGGCTGCGCCCCATCCATCTTCTCCCTCGCCCACCCCCAAAGCTCGTCCCACCTCGCGCTCTTCTCGTCCAGCTCCTCTCGCACCACCCCGTTCCCCTTCTTCTCCTCCTTCACGGGCGCCGAAACGCTCGGCGACTTCGCGGAAGTGAACTTCTTCTTCTTTGGGTCGGAGGACAGCGAGGGCCGGCTGGACTTGAACGAGCCGGCGGTGAGGAGCTGGGCTTGTCTCGGCCCTGAGGAGGAGGTGGTCTTCTTGGAGGTGGAGGCGCGGGCAGACTTGGACATTTCGTGTAGTTGTATACGGTGTATGGTTTGCGTGGGAGGGACGGTTGGGATGATAATGAGGATGGTGGTGGTTGTTGGGAGGGGGCGATGCGGATCGGGCTCGCAGCTAGAAGGTGTCTCAGCGTCATTTAAGGGTTTGGTAGCGCCAAATAATGTCAGGAATGTCCGAACTCGAAGCTGCTCCGCGGAAGCACAACCACGAGTTTTACTTTCAACACATTGAATACAAGGTCTTTATGGGCCCGACCAAATCGATCTGTCTTCTCGAATGCGGCGGGCAGTACCGCAGCTTTCAGCGTATTAGGCTGCGGCGCTGCCGATGCCTCGGCGTACAGCAAACACGAGCAGGTGTGCATACCGCCTCCTCTTTGTTTCGATTCTCAGTTCGTACACCTGCTTCGTCTTGAAAGAAATAATACGAACGCTTGTGACACATTCTAGCCTCCGAAAGTCGCTGAAAGAGGCCGGACGTTTCAATCCCCTTTCACCCGTAACCCCAAGCCACATTAACATCTCGCTCTTGACGTATTGAAACGTTTGAATGCAGGCGGGGCTGTCCAAGGCACGACCGCCCCTGTCCTTTCAACTGCGTTCCATCTCTCCATCCTCTGCACCCCAGTCTTCCTCCTTTCTCCTTATCGTTCGCGTGTCGGACGCCTGGCCGAGCGAGGTCAGTCCGACTCCTTCACGCGTCGTGTTGTTTTGGTATTTCGACTTGCGACAGATCGCGCGCGCGTCCGTGTCGATCACTGCGCGTGTGCGGGCGAGCGAGCGAGAAGGCTCAGCCAGGGCCCGGGGAGGAGTGCGCGCCGCTATAAGGATGAGATAGCTTCATTGGCTTGCTGGGAGGATGGGAATATTGGACGTTTGCGATCACCCGACGATGATGCTGCTGAGTCGCATCTAGGAGCGCGCAGCACCGCCCTGACACAAGACAGCGCTCGCACAGCATTCAATACCCGGCACTCATACTCCGCCCTTGTTCTCCAGGTTCTGCTCCCTCTCTCCATACCACTATCACCATGTCACGATACCATCCAGACGTGCGTTCACATCTCATACTCATAAATCCCCAGACGCGAGCTCAACCTCCCCCCACAGATCGACGAGCACGGCTACCCGCTGCACCCCCCTGCCGGCGCAGGCTACACGCCCCCCTACCCCTCCGCGCCCGACGCGTTCCACGCTCCGCCCGCACACGACCCGTACGACCACCCGTTCTCCGACGCGCACGCCGCGTCCCTACCTCCTCTCCCAGGCGGCGCGCCCTACGCCTACCCAGACTACCTCGCTCCTGTGCCCGGGGCGCCCGCCTTCCCCCAAGCGCCAGGCAGCCCCGTCCCCGTCGTCGAGGACACGTCGTATGGCCCAGACCCGACCGCGCCCCGCCCGGGCGGCACGCAGCTGTACGACCCGCCCTACGCTGCCCCTGGCGATCTGGGCTACGGCGGGGACGAGCCGCTGGGGGGCGGGCCGCGCCAGAGCCAGGAGTGGGAGGCGCAGGGCTTGCTCAGGGGGCATACGCCCGGCGCGGAGAGCATCGGCGGGCCGGTTATGCCCGGGGGATTTATTGATCCAGAACAGAGCGTGGGTCTTCCTTCCTCCGGCTCGTTGCAGGGCACAGTGTTGAAGGATGGATGGGCAGGACGACAACAACATCCGGTACGGGCGGATCCCACAGCGTGTTCCCCGCCGGTACAAGACGACGAAGCGCATCCCGCTCTTCCAGGGGAACCTGGTCCTCGACTGTCCCGTGCCCTCGAAAGTTCTCGCCGGCTGCCGCGAGACGACGGACCGCGAGTTCACCAACATGCGCTACACGGCGGCAACGTGCGACCCGCACGACTTCAAGAAGGAAAACTACACGCTCCGCCAGCAGCTGTACAGCCCGCCGCGGCGGACAGAGATCTTTATCGTCTTGACCATGTGCGTCGGAGTGGCTGGAAGAGGAGGGGAGGAGAAGGCTGATGAGAGTGGGGTGGGGACAGGTACAACGAGGAGGAGTTCTTGTATGCACGCACGATGGACGCCGTCATCCAGAACGTCGTACACCTCTGCTCGCGTTCGCGCTCCAAGACGTGGGGCGACGAGGGCTGGAAGAAGGCGCGCCGGCCCCTCCGCCTTCATCTCTCACTTCCAACAGCTGACTTAGGGGGACATGGCAGGTCGTCGTCTGCATCGTCTCGGATGGCCGGCAAAAGATCAACTCGCGCACGCTGTCGTGCATCGCCGCGCAGGGGATCTACCAGGACGGCGTGGCAAAGAACGTCGTGCAGGGGAAGCAGGTGACTGCACGTGCGTCCTTCTCCCTCCTTCCCTTCCATCTGCACCACCTCCCTTTCCTGACACCTGCCGCGAAAAGACATCTACGAGTACACCACCCAGAGTGCGTCCTGTATGATTGAGGTTGGGCTGGGTGACGCTGATGGGTGGAAACAGTCTCCGTCAAGCCGGATATGACGCTCGACCGTGGGTCGCACCTCGTCCCCGTCCAGGTCATCTTCTGCCTCAAGGAAAAGAACCAGAAGAAGATCAACTCGCATCGGTGGTTCTTGTGCGTCGCTCTCTCCACCCCCCCCCCCCNGGTTCCGCACTTCCCCGTTCTCTTTCCTTTGACTGACAGCATGCGTGTGCAGCTCGGCCTTCGCGGAGATCCTGGAGCCCAACGTCTGCGTCCTCCTCGACGTCGGGACCTCGCCCGGCACGAGCTCGATCTACCACTTGTGGAAGTCGTTTGACCTGTGCGTGCCTCGTTTCCGGCCCGCTTTCTTTCGTCCGGGATTCTGGGCTGATTGTCGGGTGCGGGGGTCGGCGATGCCAGCAACTCGAACGTGGGTGGCGCATGCGGAGAGATTGTAGCCTACAAAGGCCGGTTCTGGTCCGCGCTGCTCAACCCGCTTGTTGCGGCACAGAACTTCGAGTACAAGATGTGCGTGTTCCTGGCTGTGTGGGTCCAGGAGAGTGATTATGACGTGGGGGGGGTGGGGACAGGTCGAACATCCTTGACAGTGCGTCAGAGACCAAGCGCCGCCGAGGGAGGGTGAGGGATTAGGAAACTGACATGATGTGGAACGCCAGAGCCCCTCGAGTCCGTCTTCGGGTACATCACCGTCTTGCCCGGTGCCTTCTCCGCGTACAGGTGGCACGCGATCCAGAATGACGAGAACGGCCAGGGCCCGCTCGAGAAGTACTTCCTCGGCGAGAAGATGCACGGCGGGGACGCGGGCATCTTTACTGCTAACATGGTGCGCGTGTATTTCCCCTTTCCACTGGCGGGCGGCTGAAAAGGGTGTGGCGGAACAGTACCTCGCCGAGGACCGCATCCTCTGCTGGGAGCTCGTCGCGAAGCGCAAGTCGTCCTGGGTCCTGCACTACGTCAAGTCGGCGTATGCGTTCACGGACGTTCCTGATCAGGTGCGTCGAGGGCCTACGGACAGAGGAGGAAGGGAACTGACTCAGAATGGCTTGCGTTGCGCAGATCCCCGAGCTCGTCTCCCAGCGCCGTCGCTGGCTCAACGGCTCCTTCTTCGCTGCCATTCACTCGACCGTGCATTTCGGGTATATCTATCGGAGCGCGTGAGTCAGTGGGAGAGAGCGGGGGCGGCGGGAAGAGGGAGATGCTGATGTGCGCATGAGGGATCAGCCACTCGTTCTGGCGCAAGCTCTGGATCCACGTCGAGCTCCTGTACCAGGTCTACAACCTGATTTTCAGCTGGTTCGCGCTCGCGAACTACTACATCTCTTTCGTACGTTTTCTTCACCTTTCCTCCGCTGTCAGCCAAGAATGCTCACTCGCAAGCGTTTCCAGATGGTCCTCACGCGCTCGATGGAGTCTCCATCGTTCAAACTCAAGGGCATCCGCGCGGTCAACATCATCCTCCAGTACCTCTACGTTGCGCTCCTCGCGCTCTGCTTTCTCCAGGCGATGGGGAACCGCCCACAGGGGAGCAAAGTCGGATACGCCGTCGCGTTCATCGGGTTCGCGGTCATTACCATCTACATGGTTCGTCGTCTACCGCCTATCCACCCTTGCGCCGAGGGGCTGAGGCGGGTGGCTTGCATCAGACTGCCGCGGCAGTATTCCTCGCCGTGCGAGGGATCCAGGGCGTCATTAACACTGAAGGCGCCTCCGCAGCGGACTTGTTCAAGAGCGAGATCTTCAACACCATCGTCGTCTCGCTCCTCGCCACCGCGGGGCTGTACCTCCTCTCGTCGCTGCTTTTCGTACGTCCTCTTCGGTTCAGATGCAGAATGCCACGGGGGGACGGAATGCTGACCGTAACCTTGATGTGCAGTTCGAGCCCTGGCACATGATTACGAGCTTCTTCCAGGTGAGCGCTCGGTTCAGAGAATGGGGCCCCCGCAGGCGCAGAACACTGATGTTCGTCTGGATGCCTGTTGCAGTACTTGCTCTTGGCGCCCAGTTACATCAATGTCCTCAACGTGTGTTCATCTCTGTTGTCCTTTGTTCTTGACGAAACGGCCTGGCTGACGTTCTGTGCTTGCGCTGTGCAGGTGTAAGCTTTTCTTCTCGCTCGTCCGCAGTTTGAAAGGGGAGACTGACATTTCGCTTGCGATGCTACTTGTGCTTCGTTTAGTTACGGTGCGTGCATTCTGAAATTTGAAAACACAAAGACGGTGCTGACGCTCCGTTCGTTCGTCGCGCAGCCTTCTGCAACAGTACGCCTAAGTATTCTAACTGCAGGTGCCTGGACGGACGCTCACTAGCTGTCATCGACCGACATGCAGCGCACGACATTTCGTGCGTCCTTCCTTCTGCTTCTTGTCTGCTGATCAGGCTAGGGAAAGAGTCCTCAGCTGACGATGCCTCGCGTGCGCCTGCAGATGGGGTACGAAGGGCGACAACCGGGTCCACACCGACCTCGGTGTCGTCGCGAGCAAGCCCGGCGGCAAGGACGACAAGGTGGACGTCGTTGTTCCCACGGACAAGAAGGACATCGACGCCGCGTATGAGGACGCGCTCCACACGATGATGACTGATCCGCCGAAGATGAAGAAAGAGGAGGATGCGTAAGTGCACGAGCGCGCGTTCGGAAAAGCTGCGGATGGGGTGCTGATGCGCTGTGGTGGTGGGATCTAGCGAGACGAAGCAGAAGGACTACTAGTGCGTCGCTGTTTTTCGGGTTCTGGGGGTCACTGGTGCTGATTGAGCTTTGTAGCGCCACTTTCCGTACCAACGTCGTGCTGGCGTGGGTGCTGTCGAACGTGCGTTGTTTAACAATGGGCGACCGGTCCAGAACATCGTGGTGCTGACGGACTTCCTACCCCGGCAGGCCTTCCTCGTCGCCGCCATCCTCTCGACGACCGGACTCTTCGCTGTTGGGGACGATTCCAACAACGACACGAACGCTCTCCAGGCACGGGCAACGAGCCAAGAATACCCCGAGAAGACGAACGTGTACATGAAGTTTGTCCTGTACGTCTGAGCAACGTTTCTTCTTTCTTCTCGAAATGCAGCCTTCCGGGGCAAGCAGCTGATCGCACTTTATGGCACAGCTACTCGGTTGCGGGTCTTGCGCTGGTCCGGTATGTGTGCTTGCGAGCTTATGCCGAACAACATGGCAAAGCAGGTGTGCTGACGGATGGGCTTGGCGATGTACAGCTTCATCGGCGCGACGACCTATCTCGTTCTGCGGGTGCGTGCAGCGCTGACATGTCGGATGTCTTGTTCGTGCGCGACTGACTCTCGTCGGCATCATCTCGCAGTTATTCAACCGCGAGTGAGAGGGGCTCGCGGGATGGACTGCTGGACGCGTCTTCCTTCTTCTTCCTCCCTTACTTGTTCTGTCGCCTCCACCTTCTCCTTTATATATATACCCCTGGACGTTTCGCGCCTTTTTTTCCCCCTTGAACTCCGTATTTACCCGCTTCTTCCTTGCGCCGTTACCCGGTTCCTCTGTTTCGGTTTCCGCGCGCGCACGCCCGCTCACGAAGATACCCCTCTTGTCATGACCTGTTTAACGCTAATGGACTTGATGCGTTACGAGCTGCAGGGCAGGAAACGAGTTTGGATGCGAAACGATGCGGCGGATGCATTCGAGAGCGGTTGAGGGGACAACTCGGAAGAAAACGAAGAAAACGAAGCAGCGGCTGACCTCGGCGGGGCGGCTGAAAGCCGGAAAGCCCACTGCGTTCACCTTGGCCTTCGACCATCACCACACCGTGCCTCGCCGACTTGCAGCTTTACATACGTTCACCATTCGCATCCAGTAATGTAAGATGGTTTCGGACTGTTTTGTTGTGGATTGGCGGGCGCAGGTGACCGACCTTGGATGCGTACAGACACCGCGTCCACATCTCCCTTCGAGTCAGTCCGTCTACATCCACTGTACCGCCTCCGCATCCAACGCCGCCATGTCCTCCAAGCAGCGCCGCTCTTCCACGTCCTCTAACCGCTCGCTCCCGGCCGACGACTACACTGCGCTCCAGATCGCGCGCCAAGCCTCTGGCGGCGACTGGGCCGCTGCCGACGGCGTCGACGACGAGGACGGGCTCTCTCATGGCTTTCGCCCGCATCTGTCGGAAAGAGAGGATGATGAAACCCAGCTCACTCAGATGCTTGGGGGAGGATCGGGTCTCGGCGCTCGAGAGGAGGATCAGGACGACGAGGAGACGCAGCTTACGCAGAGGCTGCGGAAGCCGCAGGGGCTTTCGATGGGGGCGGTGAAGGAGCGGCTCGGACCCTACGTCGAGGGAGATGGGATGGGAGAGGAGGAAGAGCCGCAGCTGCTTGAGGCTACGCCGCTGCCGAGGGAGGAGAGGGAGCCGAAGGGAAAGAGGGCGGCGGGAGGGGAAGCGCAGTGGGTCGCTGCGAAACGGGCGAAAGGCGAGCTGCCGGCAGCAGTTAGTCCTCTCCATCAGCAGAGTCTGTGGTCTAGTGGGAGGATAGCTTACAACGATAAGTCGTCTCAGACGTCGTCCACCAAAGCCGACCCTCGCGCTCGTGCCCGGCAGGCGCTGCCGTCGCCGCCCGTGGACGACGACGCCAGCGGACCGCAGCGCCCTCCTTCTCATTATTGCCGCCCGCCCTCCGCCCCCAAAGCATTGTATCTCTCCCCGCTTACGCGTGCGCCAGGGCGCTCGCAGCACGTGTTGCGTCAGGCGAGCCGCGAGGCCGAGACGGGCTTGGGCAGCTGCACGCCGGAACAGCTCAAGCAGCTGCTCGGGGCGGAGGATCGCAGGGCGGTGAAAGAGCTGGAGTGGAAGTGGAAGAAATGCTTGGGCGAGGAGTGGGAGAAGGACGGGAAAGGTGCGCCTGCGTTTGAAACTCGAAACTAGCTATAAATGCTGACAAGGGGGAGTTCCGTTCGCAGAGCTCGTGGACAGATTCGCGACGCTCATGGGTGATGTGAGCAGTTCCACCAACTTTATTCACATGGCGAAAGAAGCTTGTGCCTTACACCTAGCGATCTGCAGATCGTAGAGCACATCTCGTGCGTGCTTCGCGCGGGGTACCCTCATGTCTTCCCTTTCCAGCCGCGTGTTACTCACCTGTTTCCCTTCATGTGACTTTTAGGGACGCCATGGAACTATTTGGAAATATGCACTCCAGGCTCCAGGACGAGAACAAACACCTCGCCAAGCAGGGCGAGCTGATCGCGGAGCGCAAGGAGACAGTGCAGAGCGGCGCTCGGGCGGCGGTGCGCGAGTCCGGGAAGGGCAATTGAGGAGCGGTGTATGGGAGGGTGGCGCTGTTACTTGTGGAGTTTTTGAGCCAGCTTTCGGGGCTTCGGCATCTGAGTGTCGGAGATGTATGTTTGGCGAAGCAGATGGTGGCCATGCAGGTGCGAAGCGCGCCGGCGCTGTGTCGGCGATATTTTGACCTCTGAAAACCATTGCAACGATATGCCATAATAGAACAATTGATGGAAAGTGCCCACAAGGGAAAGACCTTTCCAGAAATGCAGCGACAGGTTCGGAGACAAGCCCAGACCCTTCACTGAGGAACACGAAGATTGACTGCAGACCACGAGCTTGGTGGGTCAGGGCGAGGCTGCCCTGTGTAGCTTCTAAATTTTCTCGAATATTATTTTCATTATGGCTATATGTTTCATGCCATTCACCCACTTTGGCTCTCGCCTTGCTTCCCGAGTGTAACACTGCGAAGCGCATCGCGCCATCGCTCGTAGTTATTCAGTCCTTTCCGAAAGCGGCTGGCCTCAATGCTTCTTGTCAGCTCTCAAATATACGTCTGAAATACCATGTTAAGGTTTTATTTAGGGGTTCGGAAAGCGGGCGTGCAATTGTTCGAGTACTCATCGGCAGCGCGCAGGGCAGCAGCAAGCCAATCGAGCAGCAAATGAGAAGATCGGATCAAGGACAGAAATGGAGGAGGATGAGATCTTTCTAGAAGAAATACCAGATCTGCACTCTACCTCAAGGTGATGAAAACTTCAGAGGGACCGAAAGTAAACGCAGTCGATGGGTGCCAAGGCCGGCAGTGAGCCGGCGAGGGTGCGCTGTCGGGGGACCCTTGGTTTCGCCGTGAACTGGCACAGTTTTGGAAACCCCCCTTGAGACGTTACCTTGAGGATGCAGGTACACATCTTGCTCATATGGCAGTTACCTGGGCTAATGCAAAAATCACTCAGCTGCACATTCTGGAGCACACGCATGGCTCAAGGCTCTGTTGCCCGTCATCCAGGATGAGGCGTTTTGGGCTTACCGCGAGAAGTTGAGAGTCTTAAGATATAATATATGAGTATCGTTCTCGTCTCATCTCGGGCAGCCTTTTATTCTCGCGTATTTGGCGCTGATCTTGGGACCTTTGAACTCGGGGCTTCTACGCAACCTTCACCGCGGCAAGTCCACGCCGCGTCTTCGCGTTGGAAATACGTACCCTGCGACGATACCCTTCACACCGTCTTTCTCACTCAGCCACAGCCAGGCAAGTTACACCGTCGAAGCGCAAGCAATGAGCCTGGCGCACCCTCTCGCCAAAGCGCCGTATCTCTATCTTTCGGGGGTCGTGCAGGGTGACTTGCAACAAGTGCGGTATCATGTCGAGATGTATGCACAGTGCCCGAACACCGAGTGTGTCTATCTCGCACTTATCTCGGGCACTGTAGGCGATCTTAAACTGAAGGACTCTGCAGCCTTGATTGGCAGTGGGGTCCGGACGACAACGTGCCCGTTCATGGGGCGAAGCTCTCATTTGCGACGATAGCAGATGTGAGTGGTTCTCACGTCGCGTCGCGTCTTCTGTTAAACACAGTTCACCTTCTCCCGCAGGCAGAACGAGCATACGCCATCCTCACGAAATTCACTCTCTTACCTCCGTCGCAGTCTCGGATCTCCCTTTCGTGGTCCCCTTCAGGAAGAGACCCCCTCAAACGCACCGACCTCTATCAATTTGCAGGCGTCCCGAAATCGCGCCGCCTAGCATCGATCTACACGATGTTTCGACGCTTCAGTCCTGTGAAGTACGTCTGGAGGAGCGGTATGCCTGACGCCGACAACAATGCTTGTGTACGTAGGAATGCGGGGCCTTTCCATGTTCGCGAGGCACGGCTGAGACTCGTTTCTTTACAAGGGTGTGGTCGCATTCTACAGCAGCGCTTCTGGCGTAGCCGCCGCCGCCACCACTTCTTTTCTCGATCCCTGTACCGTCTTTGTCTCCTCACCCACCGGCCTGCCCCACGGCCTCGACGCGCGTGCGTTCCTTGCCCAACGCGCTCACTTCGAGCCAATCGGTGTCCTCACCAAGATGGGGACCGCCAACCGACGCGTCGCATACGCCGAGTTTTCCGACCCGGCGCAGGCAGCGCGCACCGTGGGAAGTTTCATGATTGGCGGGGACATGCAAGGCACCTTGACGAGCGTGACGGTCCAGCTGCAGCAGCTGCGAGCGGTCCGTGTGAGTCGGGTGCCCGAAGGTGACCCGCTTTTGGATGGCTGGGATGGACCTGCGCCGAGCGCGGTCGTCGACTTGGCGTCCAGTCCGCCTCCTGCTCCGCCCTCACTCGTTCCCACTCCGTCACCTGCGCCGCCGTCATCCTCGGTCGCCACCGCTCAACCGCTTCCTTCACCGGCACCACCACCTCCTCCCCCACCGCCTCTTCCTCCTCCCGGCCTCCTCCCTTTCCCTCACCGCCCAGTCCCCCCTGCGTCCTTTGACGCTGTTGTAACCGTTCCACCTTCTGATATGTGCGTGGAACGTTCGCCTCACCGACTGGACGTATTGTTTCCGCTGACCCGTCTTCTTGTACGGATAGAGCCGCCGCCATCGAGCATCTCGATAGCGTCGACAAAGCATTCTACCTCGCTGAAGTCAATCAGCTCGAATCCGTCGAATCGCTTACGCTGGCCATCTTGGCCGCCGCCGCGCAAGGGCGCAACGCGAAAGTCCAGCCGCTGCCAGTTTCTCCGGAAGAGTCCGAGGAGGACGAGCGACTTGTAGGCGGCACTCACTTCCACGAGCGTCCGTGCAGGCAGCACTCGACTGACCGATATTCGCCTTTTGCATAGCGACGTCTCGAGCGCGCTACGACTCTAGCATCCAACTCGCTCGAGCACCTTTCCTCTCTCACGACAACCCTATCTCTCTCGCATCGCCCTCGTTCCCCACCACCGCCCTCCATCGCACCACCGCTGTCTATCCCTGAGCAATTTGTGAATCTTCCCGAACCGTCGAGAAGCATACTGGGACTGTTTCTGCTCCAAGTGAGTCCCTGCGCTATCCATGCCCGCCTTCGCTCTCCCGGATCGCGCATGCTGACTTGTTCAACCTCTTCAAAACAGCCTCTGGAAGTGCAAGAGAAGGCTATGCGGGATCGGCCTGAACAATTTGGCGCGTGCGCCGAGCTGCGTGCAACCTACGCCGCAGAGCAGAACCAGCTGTTTCGCGACTGGATCGCGGAGAACAGGGTAAGTCAATAGCGCAAGTTTCTCCAAGCGATTCGTCGCCTTGCTCACGCGTCCTTCCTCACGCGTCCTTCCTCACGCGTCCTTCCTCACGCGTCCTTCCTCACGCGTCCGGTTCTGAACAGGGACCTTTCGAGTATGAAGTACAACAGGCGGTGGCTGCGAATCCTGCGTTTCGAAATTCGGTATCATCCGTCGGATCGGGATAAAGACGGTTGGATTGATGCGGAATTTCTGAGGATGACGGCCTGTCGGAAATAACAGCGTCCTGCACATACCAATAGTTGCCCAACATTGCAAGATATTGTTCCCGAAAGAGTGCAGCACAAAATCTATCTCTGTCCGCGTCCGAATCCGAGTTCGCGCTCAATTGCTACTCGCCATCGCTCTCTGCTTCGCAGCTGGACGTCTCAATCATTACGCTGCGGCACCTGCGCGAGTCCTTTATACAATTCCGCCTCGAGCTGAGAAGACGGCAAGTAAAGATAAGCCAGCATTTGGTGAAACAGGCGGGAAAAGCGCACCTCGCGCCAGAGGTCGAAGAATGCCGGGTCAGCTGCGGTATCATCTGGGCGTCAGACTGACACGGTCAAGGTGTTCGGTGGGGGATGAATACTGACCAAAAGGCAGAATCTGAGTTCCTTGGAAGACGGCGAGGTCGTTGACGGGATCGATGAACCTGCGCAGAAACCAGAATGTCGGGTGCTGCCGCACGAACGCATGCGAGGCGAGTCATGGCGTACCAGTACGTCTGTTGGATCGGGCGTCAGACGACTCTGTATGTTTTGTTCGAGTGAGGATGGAGGAAATGAAAGGAAGGAGACGAACGTTACCAAGGCCAGCCCAGAAGAAGGAGCCTGCGCCGCGACCGCTAGGCAACGCCTCTTTGGTAATCATCCCGCCGATGCTGCGTGTTCAGATAGGTTGCCTCTCCATATCAGCGAAGTCCCCAAGGCTAATTCTTCTTGGCTTACCCCCAGGTATACCGATTCTTCTTCTCTTCCACCGCCTTATCCTCCGCCCAATGCTCAGCCATCCACGTATGCTCCCTCTTCCTCTTCGTCCTCAGATTCTCGTTCAGCGCATTCTCCTGCTCCTCGCTTAGCGCGCTCTTCCACATCCCGCGCGTCGTCTCCTCTTTCAGTATGCGAGCGCCGGTGTCCGGGCTGACACCGCCGTGAAGCAGCGCCGCGAGGACTCGCATGTACGACCTCGCGCTCCCGTGCAGGCCGCCGCCGCCGAGGTCTGCGGGGGGATCCCGTGGGCGCGGCGAAGGCCCCGCGCTCAGAGGAAGGCGTGGACGCGGGGTAGGTGCCTCGAACGAAGGCGTCGATGGCGTCGAAGGCGCCGAGCGCGGTCGGAAAGCGAGTGGCAGCTCGTCGGACGGGGAGTGCGGCCGGCCAAAGTTGATGTCGGTGATTTGGAGGGGATCGAATACATGCTTCTGGAAATATCTGAGGTAGATGTGAGGATTGATTGAGAGCGGCGAATGAGATTACATCTCGGGACGTACTCGCCCAGCTTCAAGCCCGAGATCCGCTCGACGATGAAGCCAGCCCAATCGAGCGCGACACTGTAAGCGTTTGGTAGCTCGCACAGTGAGTACCGTCCATGCTAATTGTGGATATCAGCATTTGGCATCGCAGACTGACCTGTACTCCCAGCCTTGGCCGGGCGGGTAAACGAGCGGAAGCTTGGCGATGGAATCGACCGTCCCGGCGGCGATGGGTTCGAAACCTTTGGCTTGGCGATAAAGCGGCAGGCTCTTGTTCTCGAACTCGTCTGAGAGAGACCGTATGAAACGGAGGTTAGTCCCAGAATAACGTCTCCCAGCTGGAGGCGGAGGGAAGACGTGCAGGAGAAACCAGCTGGTAAGCGGAGAGCGTTGCGATCCGGTCAGCTTCCGTCATTCAGATTCGATTTAGGGCAGATCATTGAAGCGTACAGGTATGAGTGAGAAGCTGCTTGACAGTGATGGTGCTTCCAATACCATCGGGCCCCGTCTCCCCCTCCAGCACCGGCTTGTTCCCGTCGAAGCCTTTCAACAACCGGACCTCCTTCGCCTCTTCTACGAAGTCCGCCAACTTGCTTTCAAGGCTAATCTTGCCTTGCTCGACAAGCTGCAACACTGCGATGGTCGTGACGAGTTTGGTGCAGCTCGCAAGCCACATCCGACCGTCGAGCAAGTCCGGCTCGTCCGCGGGCGCCACGGGCTCCTCGTTCGGCCGGAGCGGCGCGCCCGCGCTGCCACTGTAGAGGAGCCCGCCGCGGGAGGGTGAGTAGGCGAGGAGCATGGCGAAGGCCAGCGAGCTTTGATCGCGCGTGTGCGTGGTGAGGAGAGAGTCCAGGGTCGACGCGTTCGGAAGAAGCGAAGGAGGCGAAGTGGAAGACATTTTGAGTCCCGGAATCAGGAATGTTAGTGCGGGTATGAGTGATGGCAGTAAGTGCGAGGGTATCGCTCTAAGATGCAGTCTGGATACTCGTTGTAGGAGAAAGAGAATGCTGGCAGCCAGCGGCGTCCGAAGTCCGGCACAAGGCGAAGCCGGGAGACGCGAAGACGCCATCTCGGTGGAGGTTCTCGCTCAGCAAGCACACTCAGCAAAAGAAGACAGCCTCATGCGGCGACTGTCGAGCAACTGTGATACATATCTCGTTCAAAGGTGGACTCACGCTTGAGGGGAGTTGTTTTTTCCAGAGAGACACCTTACGTGTGGATAAGATGGGTAAGCAAGATAGGAATCTTGAACCTCATCGCGAAGCCGTGACAGTCCAGGCAATGATACTTTCTGGAAAAAATTGGGTCACAGACTCAAGATGTGAAATCCTCTCAAAATGAAAGTTTTCGAAATAATTAGTCACGGAGTACAGTTTGCGAGACATAGGGCTGAAAGCGGGAATGTTGCATCGCACATATTATCCTCCAGCTCTGAAGCAGAGCCTCGTTGGCACAGACTATAATCAATGTTAAAGCTGTAGCATTCCTCTGATGAGCTTGTGGATAGATTAATTGAGCTTCAGAAAATGTAGCACACACCTCGATGGCCCCTGAACTACTGAGGCAAGGACGTCTGACGGCTTACTCCATTTTCCAAGGGGACGGATCCATGGTCCCGCGACTGTAACTACGAAGGGTTTCTTCGACGTCTTTCGACTACCCGTATTTGGATCGTCAAGAAACTGAGATATTTTTCCTCTAATCTGTTTTAGTCTGTTACAGCTTCCGTTTCAAGCTCGAACAGCTATGTACAGGGACGATGAGTACTTCTGGGCCTCTGGCGCGCTCTCCATATTCCACTGGTATTCTGTAGGACCCGGACATCACGGTCTGACCGGTCGTCTAGCCAAAAAAAAAAAAAAGCTCTAAAGAATACTTAAGCTGTCCTTCTGGGCGTTACCTCCGAGGTCATGGGCGGAGTCCGTTGGGGTGGAGAGGGTTGCGCGAGTGGGTGCAAGTCCGGATGGAGCGAAAGAAGTAGGGGTGACAGCGGGTGTATTTATGTGCTTACTTTTGAGTACTAAATTTTTTTCCAACAAATTGTATGGAGTATTCAACCGAGGACCAGAGAACCAGGAGCAGGGATTGGAAAGGCTACGTGCTCGCAGAGCGTAAAACAGTTCAGACGAGAGAGGCAGCCCAGAAAGGGCAGCATTGGGAATAAGTCAGAAAATTCTAGGGGTGCGATGAAGATTTATTTAGAGCTAATGTGAGTGACATGCCTGTACTCCCAACCCTCATTCGGGAATGTAGCTGAGCAGCAGTTTCAGAAGACAGCCGCCTCTCAATCTGGCTATCGGCTGCAGCCTGTGTACACCCATCTTCTTTCCAGTGGCTCTTTGTGTGTCTGGATGAGTTTACTTATAGAGCCTCTTCATTCGCACTACAGCTTGCAGTTTACGGCTAAACGTGGGCATCAACGTTGGAAGTAGCGAGCTGTCAAGGCTCACATCGCTCACGCGTCGGTGCCTCCTGCTTCTCGCTATTCTCGATCGTTCGTTCTCATTTGGATAAGGTTGATGGTTGAGATGAATATTAATGAGTGCTTGGCCCAGGACGTGCACACTTATCGGTGTGGCTTCGATGGCTTCGGCGCATGTGCTTAATCGCAGCCCGCATGTCAAGCGCCTTGGGAGCTCAGAGCCTCATTGCGTGGGTGGAAGCGGCAGGCTGGCTACTATCGGGACTTGCCATTACATATTAGTCATATTGAGGACGCTTTCAGAATCGTGCTTGCTATATCGTCGAGAGAGGATAGCAGCAGGTGCTGTTGATTTTCGCAGTGAAAATCAGTCCGTGCCTTTCGAAGCTGCAGTAGCTATTTAGAGTTCGTTTGATAGGGAGGAACACGCAGAATGAACACGTGCAAAACTGTAGTGGCGCCATGACGCCGCCGTTTGATTGCTGCCTGCTTCCGAGCGCACCCTTATCATCTCCCGCTGTCCACCAGTGAGCGGTGGGTGGCCTTGACGGCCTGCCTGCGTTTGCCCACATCCATCTGCTCATAATCATTCAGCTCGACGCTCTCGGGGCTTCGTTTCCCACCGCCGAATCGAATGCCAACTACGCCCAGCAGCAGGGCGAGCACAAGCGACAAGAAGGCTCAAGGAACGGCCAGCGCCGCCGATACCGCCCCTGGCGCGGGCTCCAGAGTCGGCGAGGAGGAGGAACCGGAGGAGAGATGGGCGTTTGGCAAGGCGGTACGTGTTGTTCCTGCTCCTAGTCTTGAGCTTGAGCTTGGGTGGTCATTAGCGAGGAAGGGCTGGTGGGCCAGTGCCTTGGGTTGCCGTGGTCGTCTGAGCCTGGCTTATCAAGTGCACCTACTGCACCTGCCCACGTACCGTTGACCCCTGGGACATGTGTGAGACACAGTCTGAACATCACTGACTACTGCCTGCCCCCCTTCCCAGACCTCGTTCGACCCGGTTGCCGTGCGCTCGCTCGATGAGCTCCTCACGCGCGGCATCGGCGATTACATCTTCCAACCCGTGCCGGCGTTGGGCAAGGGCAAGTTCTCTGCGGTGTACTTGGCAGGGAAAGGGCCAAAGACTGTGCGTTCTTCCCTTGCTGCCGCTGATTGACCTTCGGGAGAAGGGGCTGAGTGGTGCGGGACGCGGTCACAGTACGCGATCAAGCACACCCCTCTTTACCCGCACCACCCGCTCATCGCGACGCGCCTAATGCGCGAGCCGACGCTGCTCGCTCAACTCCCTCCACACCCGAACCTCATCGCCGTGTACGAAACTATCACGACCCCTGGGCACTGCTATGTTGTTGGTCCGTGTTCCTCTTCCCTCGTGGCTCGAACGTGTAGGGTCTGACCGGGGGAGTGGTGGAACAGAGGACTTCTTGGACGGGTACATCACGCTTGAGACCCTTGTAACAATGCATACGCGGACAGGCCGGCTTGAACCGCCCATCGCTCGTTTGGTGCTCGATCAGCTCGTATCCGTCGTCCGGGACGCGCTGCATCATCCTATCGCGATCTGCCACCGGTGCGGGAAGCAACTCTACAGACCAACAGAGGCTCATGCATTGACGCGGTCGGATGCGGTTCACAGCGATATAAAGTCAGAGAACATCCTCGTTCATCCGGAGACGCTGCATCTCGTCCTGCTCGACTTCGGGCTGTCGAGCCACTTCAGCAGGAGCGAGGCGAAACTCACAACTTGCTGCGGGTGCGTGCGCTTCCACGAGCTCCCTGGACTTCACTAGCTAACATCTCTTATTTTAGTTCTCCGGCCTACCATGCGCCTGAGATCGTCCTCGCTCTCGCGCATCCGCCCGGCGCAATCAAGTATTGGGTGCGTTTCATTCGCCTCCTCGGCTTCGCTCCATGGTCAACATGTCTTCGGCTTCACAGGGACCCGAAATTGACATCTGGACGATCGGTGTGACCCGTATGTATTCGAGCTTATGCACTGCGCACACCTCAATGGCACTTCATCTAACCCTCGTTCTGATGTTCTCGCAGTGCTTCGGTGCCTCACCGGCCGACGCTACCCCCTCGGCGTATCGCACGGCTCGGTCGAAGCCATGGCACACCGAGTCAAGACGTCGCTAACCGAGGTATCACGCGCGGAGGGCATGCGCGCTGCCGTAGCGGGCCTGCTCGACATCGATGGGCGGACGCGGCGACGGTTCTTCGAGCTTTGGGAGGTGTGCGAGGAGGTGGAGAGGGAGCGCGGTGCGTGGGCGGGCGTGAGGAAGGAGTTTAAGGGAACTAGGTGAGTAGGCCGGATGAACGTAAGATGAGGAGAGGGAATGTACGGCTAACCGCGGGGTGCGGTGAAACAGCTTTATGTGCGTAGATGCGTAGTAGCCTCTTCTCTGCCGTGGCTGAAATCCGATTGCTTCCCGTCATGCAGACCCTCAGATGCGAAATACACCCTACCGCTACCTTTAATCACCACGTCCCTCTCTCCGCCAACGCCGCCACCCGATCGCTCTGCGCCCGTGTCACCCCTCTATACACCCCTCTTCGAGTACCCTCCGCCCATCTTCCCCTCTCCCAAGACCACTGCTGCGCCCCTGCCCACACTGCCCACCCCCATCCCTACCGCAGCCGCGACCCAGCGCGCCCTCACCCTCCTGTCCCTCTTCCTTCTGCACGCCCCGCCCTCCCCAAAGCTCTTCGAGGCGCTCCTCACGCCCGTCATCCCACCGCTGTTTGGACTCTTGTCGCACCTCGAGGAGGAGCGCCTGGCGGACCCGGTGCGGAAAGAGGAGGTGCGCGCGCTCCTCAGGGGATGGGGGCGCGTCGTGGGCCGCGAGGAGGGCGTGAGGGCGCTGTGGGAGGTTGTGAGGCGTGGGAGGGGATGGGGCGTGAGGAGGGTCGGCGCGCTGGAGGTACAGGAGGAGGAGGAGGCGGAGCTGTTCTGGGGGTATACGATCGAGGGGCCGGAGATCCGGTTCGGGTGGTATGTACTCGCCTTCCTTCGATATTCGCAGCGTCTTCCTCTGACTCGCTTTTTTGCTACGCAGCCCACCCCCGATCGACCTTGCCCCCGACCTCTTCACTGCCCCGACGGACGCAGCCCTCGCGCTCTCCAACCCCCTCTCGCTCCGCCCGGACCCGGACCGCTTCACGCGCTTCCTCAAGGACCTCGACCGGAAGGACGTCGCCGCGGACCTGTTCGTGCGGACGCTACAGGAGTACGAGGGCTTGCGGACGTACGCGGTGGAGGGAAGCGGGGACGCTGTGCGGTGCGTGTCCTCTCATCATCCCCCTTCGCGGAGCGGCGATGCTGATGAGGGGGCGTACTGTCTCGCGTAGGACGATGCTCTACCTCCAACTGGTCCTTCAGATGTCCGAGCAGCTCGGCTCGACCGTCCTGAAGCAGCCCGAGCAGATCCTGTCCTTCATCAACCACGCGCTCGACCCGTCTGCGGACCCGCAGGGCCCGCGCGCCCGCGCTGCGCGACGCGCAAAGGAAGGGCTCGAGAAGCTTCGGATCGTGGATGAGGACGACGAGGACGTGGAGGCGGAGGAGGAGGCGGGGCTCGCGGGGGATAGCGACGATGAAGATGTGGATGTTGGCGGGGACGAGCTCGTATCCACTGCGGTGACGCTGCTGTTGGCTATCTTGGAAGGTGCGTTGATGGTGGGGCTGATTCAGGTGTGAGATAAATGGCGAGCTGATGCGTCGGAGCGGATCACAGCACACGAGGACCTCACCATCCGCAACGCGCCTCTACTGGGCGTAATCTTCTCACGCCTCGACCCTCTCGCCTCGTCAAGAGACCCTGCGCTCGCCGAGCTGGCCCGCGAAGCGCGGCTGGTCCTCTCAGCCCGGTCCGCATCCACGTCCACGTCCAGGCCCTTCTCCTCCTCCTCCGCAACCACGACCACTCCCTCCGCGTACGAGCAGCAGCGCGCCACCTACCAAGAGGCCCTGCGCCTGGTGCAAGACCCGCTTCTCCCCGTGCGGGCGCACGGGCTGCACCTTCTCCGCCAGCTCGTGTCCTCCACACGCGCACACCCGTCGCGGGCGGGCGCGACCCTCGACCCAGCGCTCGTCCCCGGGATCCTGGATGTCTTCCTCCAGGCTGTCCAGGCCGAGGACAGCTTCGTCTTTTTGAACGCGGTGAAGGGCCTGGCGGGGATGGTGGATGTGCTGGGAAGGGAGGTGCTCAGCTCGCTGGGGAAAGTGTATGCGGGCGGCGTGGAGAAGAGCGGGGATGTTGTGGGGGCGGAGATGGACAAGCGCTTGAGGGTCGGAGAGGCGCTCATTCAGGTCATCCAGCGCTGCGGGCAGACACTCCCGGCGTACGGTGCGTTTCCCTCTTCTATCCGTTTCTTTTCGCGGGGTTTCGCACTCTGAACATCCATCGCAACTCCACAGCGGACGTCCTCATCCCGCCGCTCCTCGCCGTCTTCCGCTCGCAGCGCCTTCCCACCGTCCTGCGCGCCTCGGCGCTCGCGATTCTCGCCCAAGCAGCGTCGACCTCAGCACTCGCGCTCCTTCCCTACTCGTCCACCCTCATCTCCGGCGCGCTCGACCTCCTCTCCCTGGAATCCGTCCAGCGCCAGCCCGCCCCGCCCCGCGCATCCTCTTCCGCCACCGGCGACGCCGAGTCAGACGCCGCCGCACCCGCCGAGGAGCCGCAGCCTATCGGACGGGATCCCAAGCACCCGACCCTCCGCCGCAGCGCGCTCCTCCTCCTAGCGCTTCTCTTGCGTTCTGCAGCACACGCGCAGGACGAGGGGAAGACGGACGTCGCGCGCGCACTCGTCCCGCCGGAGGTGGGGCCGAGGTTGCTGACGGTCGTGCGGTACGTGTGGGAGACGGATGCGGATGCGCTCGTGAGGCATCAGGCGGGGGAAGTCCTTGCGGAGATGGGAGTTGGTGGGGGCGTTTTGTGATACGAATGGATAACGTTGTTGACGGGCAAACAATCAGTTTATGCTTGCGCACGCGAGAATGAAAGGCGTTTACCATTGCCATCTCTCCTGAGGAGCACATCCATTCCGCAGTACAGATCGACAACGCCAGCGTGCGCGCTGCAGCTGCGTTTCAGACACGTGGACTACTGTGGCACTCAAATGCTGGTAGGCTGTGTACCTGGCAGGTAGCTGCAGGCGCTTCTTCGAATCGCAGTTCTTTTGGATCAATCAGTAATTACAGAGACATCTTGTCGGGATGGCAAAAGGTCAGAAGGTGGAGCTCGCTCAGCAGGCTGGATCGTATTCTGGATCAGAACGGGAGAACGTGCTATCAGGGCCTCCCACCCTTCGTCGGTTACCTCGACGTGGCCCGGTGTAGTAATCGGATCAGAAAAGTCATCCTGTTCTTCTACTTCCTCCGAATGATGTCCTCCGCCCCATTCACACTCGCACTCGATGTCTGTTGTTGCTCTGTATCCGATGCAGAGAGGGCACTGCGGGGCAAGAGTAGAAACGCTGGGCGTGCTCGAACAATTCAGCTCATGATCACAGACCTGAAGCTGTAGTTGTGGAAAACAATGCCAGCCATCGAGAATCGGGTTCATTGCGACACAATCTTAGACAGACCGATGTCGGACTGCAGCCGTTGCCGTTCGCCTGTGTAGCTGGCATCCAGGGCTGCCAGATCTGCTTTCTGTCCTTGGGTAATCGCCTGTAATGTAGTTTTATCAGGTTTTTCAAACTACTCTTTTCGCGTGCAGCATCAGTTGCACGGCGCCACATTCCTTCTTTTCGTTAGATTATGGCCGATCCCAACACCCGTAAGTATAGGCAACGTCCGAGTAGGTGCCTTGTGCGTTGTAAAGTCCCCGTGCACAGGCGAGCGTTTCAGCGCCTGTTGCCCTATCCGCTACCAAGCCTGCCAGCGACTGGAAGTTGTGAACGACTAATAGAAAGTGTTCCGCCTTGTAGCCTCCGGTAGTACCTAATCCTTCAATACTTGAAGATATCTTGTGTACATTGAAGTGTTCCAGTCACTGGTTGCCGTTGCACGTCTCTTCCGACATGCGGATACTTGGCGCAGCGAAACCGTGATGCCGCCACAACAAGAGCTGGTGGTCGTTCTCTGGGTGTGAAAGACAGAGACCTTATTCCATTCATTCCAACGACGAGTCCTCCTGCAAGCCATTTGCGCCCAAGACGTTCTCTCCCTCCACCGCTACTCCTCGTGAACCCACCAACCGTCGTTGTCCCCATCCCTGGGACCTGCCCTAGCGTCCTAGCCCAAGGTACAGAGAAGTCCTTCATTCCAGAAAGAGGAAGTATGCACATGAGATCTGGCAGCCTGCAGAACTTTCAGCTCGGCTTCAGAGTGTCCATAACCAGCAAGGGTTTTTTTTTTTTTCAAGGCATGAAGTGCAGGTACGTCAAGATCCGGCGAGAAGCGGATGGAGGCAGTTGGGATCACGCACGGGATGGCTGACTGCACGTTGAGCAGGGTGAGACGAGCGAATCCTTTCGAGAGTGCTTCTGATTACTGTTTCTACTCATTCGAAAGATCCAGGTACACCTATTGCAGCAGCAGAGTGGACCTTGCAGCGGGAAACGAAGTGGTCACGCCAGAACTCGTTTCACCAGTGTGCCGTTGATAGTTGTCCCCTTCCACGAAAGCACTATTCCTACCAGTTAGTTACTCGGAGTGCCCTTTATGACTCCTTCTGGACTTGCAGTGCGCTGGATTTGGCCAGTCCGCAGAGCGCGGCGTGACGCGACGGTGAAGCGTCTGCTCTCAGTGCTGGATGTTTAGGGAAGTTTTCAGTTCGTTGCGACTGCGACCAAGGCTGTTACTGTTCCACTAGGCCAAAGTCTTTTCCCCAGCTCGTAGCTTCCAGGTATCTCTCAGGAGACTGTGGGCCATGTTCCAGCCGTGTGACCACAACCTCCGACCGAATAAGCGCATGTTCAGCCCGGGGTTCCTTTCTCAGACGCTTCTTTTGATAGGGAGCGCGCAAGAAAAGATTGATATCAAATAAAACTTCTCGATGGCTGAGGTTCAGAGGTTCGACCTTCTATTTTCCGGACGGGACTGGGCACATAGTCTTCACAGTACGTGTCGCGCTATCGTCTTTCCTTCTTGCAGCAGCTGACTGGTAATGATGAAGGTCGAGAAGACGCTGTTTCGGGTACCCAAGCATTCCCTGGTCCAGGCATCGAGATTTTTCAAAGACATGCTCAGCCAAAGGAAAGGAAGGAGAAGGCGGTTCGGACGAGCGTCCAATCATGGTGGAAGGGGAGACTGCCGAGGCATTCGAGGCGTTGCTCTGTTCCCTCTTTGGAAGGTGAGTTTGCGCTTTAGAAAGACTGATCTCCTGCTTTGACCTTAAACGCTATAGTTTCTGGAAAGTAGTCTAACCCAGCAGTCCGCCCTAAATGCGAAGCACTCGACATTGTGCGCCTTGCGACCATGTACGACGCGCTCGAGCGGGCGTACGTTTCTCGGTCGCGGTGAAGGGCTTGAAGACGCTGGCCAGGACGGATGTTGAGCTCCTCGGAGACCCGGCCATTTTACAGCTAGTCGAGTTCATGTCGAGCATGGCCCAGCTCTGTGAAAGCAAGCTCACTCTAGGCACACAACCCCCTCCAGAGCATTCTCTTGGCGACCATGCCGAGCCGGTCACCTGGGGCAGGTAACACCACCCGCAATGACCTTCCAACCACCCAAGGCAATCTGCCAGCCCTCCAAGGTGTCATTTGTCGGCGCGGAGACGATGAGGCCATAGTCAACGCTGTCCTTAGGGAGCAGTACGAGGCTTGCCAACATTGTGAAGGAACATTATGTGGAGGCATCAGAGAGGAGCTGGAGGAGCTCATGAGGAATGGGTTCTCTGAAGAGGTGAAGTACATTCAGGAGCGAGCAGACAGACTGGCCGCACAGGACGGCGAGCAGTGAGAGGAGCAGATGGGTGTGATGATGGTCTGCCGATGTGTAACAGTTTAATGATTTCGCAATTGGTCGAACATGTCTGAAAGCTTTCCATACGAATGTTACCTGCTTTACGCATGTCACGAGCTTATGTTCAATGAGTGAAAGCCTATTCAGGCTTTGAGCGCGGCCTCGAGGCGTTGGTCCCGTAATGGCACACCTTGAACACTTATGTCAAGGAGCATAACACATACGTGTGCTGCTTGTTTTTCAGGTTATTTTGAGGGCATAGTTTTAAAAATGAGCAACAAAGCGACCTATGGTCAGGAAGGGCAAGCATTGCCGGATTGCCCCTATTTGTTACATCGGCAACCGTCCACCGCTATCGCAACGACATGCTCGCTTCCTCCAAGCCCATGAGCTCCAATTCCCACAATGTACCATCAACCAAATGCTCCCGTAGCCAGTTGTAGGGCTCCGAGCAGGGTTCCTTTGGTGAAGGGAAATCATGCGAACCGATATTGCGACTTTGTGCGCGCTCGTGGCATGATAAAGTGAACGCGGCTCGTCCCCAAGTTCTTCGGGCTCCTTTCTGATTGCGACAAAGACGACACGCCGTAAAACGCGAAGCGCCTGGAGGATCGATAAGAAATCGGCCAAGTCGATGTTCGAGATGAACGGCGGAACCAAATGCGTGAGCGAAGTGAAAGCACACAAAATGCCAGTGTCGTATGATGTGAGCTCGACTTCCGCGATGCACAGCCGCTGAAGGCTTGCGCATGTGGAGGAGGACGTGGCACTCAGCAGACTCATTGAATGTGCTCTTTGAACAACCCCGATAAGACCGTCCACCATCGCTTTCCTCTTTTCGGATGTCGTCAAGATACCTGGGTAGTCTTCGAGACCCTACATATGGCAGAACGTGAGCGAAGCCACGCGGCCGAGGTGGGTCGAAGAGGCGAGAGAAAAGAGCCAAGGTAGCGACTTGATGCGCTGGGTGCCGTACAGGTGGGCAGGGTAGCATCCCGAACGTCGCGCGAAACGAGAGTAAGGGCCAGGAGAGCATCGAGATTGTCGCTTGAGTGGCCATAGGCGAGTGGGTGCAAAGATTCGGCAAGAAGACGGATGATGTGCGCGATAACATCGAATGGCACGGCAGCGTGCGGCATGTTCGAGCTGGTTTGTGGAGCTTCAGATGTGAGCCAATGATGAGAGACGAGGAAGTTGTGCAGGTGACAGTTGGTGGGAAAGGAAAGCGTGCATAGGTTTTGAAGTGACCAAGTATCGGCTCTCTCCGCGGCCCCCAGCCATACTTTGAATCCGCTGAGATTGGTGCCCAAAGTTTATGCCTGTTCCCTGAACATGTCCCCGAGGTGGGGGAATGCATATCATCTATCTTCTATCCTGAATAAGTTCAATGTCTTCTGAGCTGAACGCCTTTCCACGTCTCGAACGACTGAGAATTGTATGCGAAGAATTGAAAGTAGGCCCTCAAAATGAAAGGAGATGTGGGTCCCAGGCGTTTTGCAACGGTCTCATCTGCTTATCCACACCGGCCAGCAAAATAAGAGAGAGTGGCCACTGCAGGGGTCGAACCTGCGACTTTGGAGTTATTAGCTCCACACTCTAACCAACTGAGTTAAGCGGCCGATACATGTCGTTATAAAGAATAACCTTTTGCAAACCCAATTCGTTGAGAGGTGCATTTGCGTCGCCCAGCTCCGCATGCTGATATACTTGCTGTAAGTGATTGAAGTTTATCTTTATTCAGTTTATGCAAAAGTGTGTTATTCATGTGACCTGTATGAGTGATGCTTTTGCAGACAGCTGTCCAGTGCAGAGCTTCTCCAAGCTCCTGCAGTCAACGTAAAACATTGACTCCCCAAGGCTTCGAGACTCGGAGCTCAAGGCCAGGGAAACGATACATAAAAATTCAAAGTGACAACAGGTTCTACCAGATACGGTGCTCAGCGAGCATGGACGCTGGCCCATTCAAGAATTTTCAAGTCCTTCCAACGCTGCTGCATTGAACTTCCGTCATGGTCGCCCAGGCCACCTGCTCAGCGAGGAAGACATTTGACCGAAGCCAATTACTTTAGCGACTCCTGGAAAAAAACTTCGGTGATGTCCGGACACCCACTCCACTGAGATAGCTGCTGAGCTGCAACAGGCACGCGGGGCCCTCTTTTGACCAGGGACTAACAACATCCTTCAGGGTTACTTTGTAGCTTATATGAAACTTTGAAACCTCAACCGACTGGGCATGACCATATCAGGGATTTGTTGGTGTTGTTTTGCATCGCGGTGTGGAAAAGCAACCGTGGCAGCAGACAGACAGACAGACACAGCAAGCAATGCGATGCCCGAGAGTCTAAGCTCAGACACGACACCGGCCCAAACCGCTGCTAACTCAACGGCCCGCTATGTGTCATCTCTCAGTATGTATCGTTGTTTTATGGTAAATTCTAAAAACCAAACGGACACGCGTCTGAACGCGCCCACGGGATACCTCCAGCGTAGTGCGTGCCAATCCTCCCCTTCATCCTCTCCCGCACTCGCCACCTCTTTTCCCCACTCGCTCTCTCGATTCTCTTCCTCTCTCCACAACCTCTCTCTCCAACCCTCAAGCCGCTCAATTAGCTCCTCCTGTATCCCCTCAATCTATACAAGACATATCTATCGGGTGCCTCTGTGCACTGCCGCTCTTCTTTTCATCGGCTTGCCTCCGCGCATTTGCCTCTTCCTTCCTTGGTGGTGCGCACTTGTGACCTTTTCTTTCGGTGTTTCTAGACACTATCCTTTTTTTTTCTGGTTCGGGTGCGCACTTCCTCAAATTCCCCCTTCGTACCGGTGCCTCCGGCCACCAGTTCACTCTTTGTATCTCGGTGCCTCTGTACACTTGACTCCCGTTCTCAATTCGACTTTACGGCACTTCCCGCCCTGTTCTTTTCCTTCTCCCGGTCTTGTCTTGATTCACCGCCACCGGCTCTCCCCAGGTCCCTTTTCCTAGGTCCCTCTCCGCTGAGCGCGGCCGTCAACACTGCCCGGTTCCGTACCGCCCGAGTTCTTCGAGTGCACATGGCTGAGTCTTCCGTGCCCTTTTTGTGACTTCCCATCTGAACTGCGCGTCAGCTCAGTTTCCCATCGCGGTGCAGCCTTCGCACACTTCATCCTTCTTCCGAACTCCCTCTCTGCCTCTCTCTATACCTCGCTTCTTTCTAGTCCAAACTTTCGTCAATTTCTGGTGCTTTTCAGACTTTGCAACTAACCCTCCCTTAATGGAACTTGTTACAGCCTCACACCCCTGGCCTAAATTTCACCCGCAGGCACATTCGCACCGTGACCCCAGGCTGCTCAGTAGTCTTCCTCATCGCTCACACACACTCACGACAGTGCTCCTGAGCTCTTGCGCTTCTTCTTCTCTCACCACACCCCCTGCACAGTCTGCATAGCGACGTCGCTTCCATGGCCTTCACGCGACCACGAGCCTGGTCGTACATTCGCGGAACAAATCCTACCGCAGCACTTTAATCTTAGGAGAGCTTTTAGGACCTCTGTCTCAGCATCAGGCACCCTGCACGTTCAACGTCCTGTGGACTGGGCACGAAAGACAGTCGACCCGCCGTGGTCAATGCTGACTGTCTGCTAAACAGAAGGTAGCTTCCGGCGGACTTCCAGAACTTACAAGGTGGTAGAATCTTGCTCAGAGAACTCCTAACTCCGCCTTGCTTTATGAGTCAACGGCTCATGTCAAGGGTCGCTGTGGAGCACGAGCGCAGGGTCTGTGCGCAGCACAAGCCAACAAGGACTACGCGAGCGGATACGTCGCCGTGCCGCAAGAGAGGGATGCAAGCACATGGCGTTCATGGCCGCAGGAAATATGCATACGAACGATGTGAGTGTATTGCCATTTAGATGTCAGCTGGATGGGAACAGAAAGGAAGGCGAGGAGGTCTGCATCGCTATCACTTCTGTAAGCTACTTGGAGTTAGGTAAACTGTTAAATAGCGACCTCGGAGTTGTTTCTGGTTGCCAGGGCAGCCTGGCCCGGAAAGGACGGAGGAGCCACATGCGCCGAAAAGCGCTACTGACAGACTGTCAGACGCCCGTTCGCCAGCGAAATAATGAACAATTTATCTTGCTGATCGTTACAGTTCAAGATCGACGAATGCCTCTGGCTTTCAGAGAGTGATATGCTTTGTGCGATCGTGTTTGCAGAGGTTCGACGAAGACTGCAGGAAGGCGAGCTCGAGGAGAGTAGGGAGCCAAAGGGAGCGCTTACAACCGCGAACAAACAGATAGAATTGGGTATTTGGGTTCAAAGGCACAACTCGGCGGCTTCCGAAGCGTCAGCACTTTGATGGAAAGGCAAAATAGGCTCCAAGGGGCGAGCGGGAATGTGGACGACGAGAGGGCCATAGTTGGATGCATGAACGGAAACGAGGATGAGAATGAGAACTGAAACGCGAACGCGAACGATCAATTGGAACAAGGAGACAGGTCTATTGAAAGTCAGCAGGTAAAGAAGACAGTAGCCCGGCGTGAATGTTCTTTATCGGTTTGCAAGGGAGGGGAGCCCGACCACGCCTGCAGCGGACGGCGGAGGGTTGAAAGTCGGGGGATGGCACACGACACACGGGCGGTCGCCCAACGCAGTGGAAGAGCAAGATTGATGTAGGACCCAAGAAAATTATCCGCCCCCAACGTCCACCCTCGTACGCCTATGCAGACCAGCGCCCGCACCTGTCATCCCACGCGCAAATCCGTCAGCGACCGTACTCCAAACAGTGTCCATCACGCGCAAAGTGGTCGAATCGTGGAGTATCAGTCACAAAGAGGTTGGCATCAAGCCCGCGCGGCCCAGCCCCACGAAGGCGGTTGCGGGGTTTGGTGCAGGCCGCGCGGACGGATCAGACGCAAATTACCATTGAGTAGCATCTTTTGGATTCGGAGCGTGCGCGTCGCGCTCTGGGAAGTGAAACGAAAGCTCACCTTGGGCGGGGTCGTGTCGTGCGTTGGAGGAGGGTGAGCGCTGAGAGAGAAGACGCAGGGCAACGGGCAAGTCGAGAAGACGGTAACGCCGACAGGTCTTGGTATGTCCAATTAGACGCATTTCATACAAGTTGCAGAAGTTCGGATTGACTTAAGCGTCGAACAATTCGACATTTACCCCATTTTTCTTGACCTTCGCCCTCCTCTGATTGTCCATGTCAACTGATGGGCTCCAGCGAGCGTTCTGGCAATGCCCCATCCAGAGTCATAGTCCGTATGTGAAGGCGTAAACGCCTAGAGCGCATTTGGCCCCGATAGGGCGCAGTGCAATCGCATCATGATGTCAACTGACCCTCTCCCTAGCTGAGCCTCAACCGGCCCAACCGCTGCCGCCCGGTCCGACGCACCATGGTCATACGCCCATACCGTATTCTTCTCCCCTTGATTGGGCCCTCCACTGCTCGCCGTTGTACGTGGGTCATGAGGACCGATTGCTTGGAGTACCTGCACTTGTTAGCGCGCTCGGGACGACCCGGATTCTCTGGGACGTGGGTTGGTGGACGACGGCTGGCGGGACAGGACGATCCGGACGGCCTGCTTCCCGTCCGCCCTCGCACTCTTCTAATGCCCTAGCCTGGCGCCCTTCATTCTGGATAGATGCTCCGTCTACCACGTTCAATCCGACCTACTCGCTTCTTCTTCCCTGCCCCTTGGCCTGACTTTTTTTTCTTTTTTTTTATTTTTTTATAAAAAAA
>JTLS01000200.1:0-34470 GCA_000826855.1 Basidioascus undulatus | reverse complement strand
CCTCTTCAGGTGAGACTTGAACTCACAACCTCCCGATTAACAGTCGGACGCGCTAACCAATTGCGCCACCGAAGACGATGGCTCACCAAGTCTGCGAATATTACAGGAACTTGGCAGGGTAAGAGAGCAGCAAGGAGGGAGACTCGGTCAGGGTACCCACCGGTAGTGCGGGGCGTGCGATGGAGCTAGTGTTCTATTTGGGGGGTGATGGTTCAATACTGTTCTGTGAGGTAGCCGGTTGACCCAGCCCTGACAGACCCTTCTCGCCTCTGCCAGCATGCAATGCGTCCCTCAATGTGGGTCGGGGCTTAGATCAAACCCACGGAATCAGCGATTTATACCTTGCCGATGAAACGAGTACGTACAGTATGCGGTGCAATGCGATGTCATGGGGAACAGCACTCCAGTAGCAGAGCCAGACAGATTTGTGCGAGAAGCACTGTCGCACTGTCGCCGGTAACTAGGGAAGGAGACGGAAGGTCTGGATACAAATATCAACTACAGCAATCACCAGAACCTGAAGGAAGGTTGAACAAGAGATGGGGCATCCAATCACAATCGGTTGAAAGGCATCTTTTCAGCCGACTGTGTGCGCAGGACCGCCCGTGCGAGCCACGCTCTCCTCGACCGGGTGTATCTACTAAGCCCGTGGGGCCTTGGTACTTCTTGCCATACAAAACATCGAGGCGGAATATGAGAAACAAATGCAAGTTAGCCCTAACGGACTGTGTGTGCACCTGCAACAACTGTCAGAAGTGCGGTGCAAGAGAGATAATCCACAAGTAAATCCAAGCGGTCGTGCTGCCGGTGAACTTCCGATGTGCAGGTACCGCCCCCCGCACGCCAGCCAAGGATGAGATGCGATGCGGGCAGGATGAGTTAAGGTAGGGCTGGAGCGCAGCGCGCTTGAGGGGAGGGAAAGGGAGGGAATTGGGAAGGGGAGTATACTTCTGTGGGGACTGGAAGGAGGACCGACGGACCTGCTTCATCACGTCCTTTCCCGAGAACCAGTCGGCGCGGACGGCGGTCTGCATGCGTGCATGCGCGTTAGAGGATAATAGTGAGAAAGGAGCGTGAGGGAGGGAGGAAGGGACGAACCATGGTGTGCTTGAACGTCAATCCCGCATCCCGCCGCGTCAGCACTCCGTCGCGTGCTGGGGAAGGGGGGGAAAGGGAGAGAGACGCGACTCGACGCGACGCACCGAGGGCCTGGTAGAGCGTGAACCTCTTGATCGAGCTGGCATGTGCGACTGCCAAGATGGGGGGTGCTTCTGCTTCGATGATGCCAAACTGTGGGACCGCTGTGGCAATGACAGCCATGGATAAATGTGCAACTATCCCATTGCAACAAGGTTCGACAGCACACACGGTAAGGTAGTTATCAAGTAAAGAAAAACACCAAGTTCTACTATCTACAGCGCAACGTCCTCCCATTCAATATGGACGACTGCACTCCCCCGGCGGGAACTGCCCTTGCTGCCATGCATCGATACCGTCGTGGACCCAACAATCTTGGTAGACCGCCTCAAGACGGGCCAGCTCGCCTTGTGCTCCTCGGGAATCTCCATCGGGAATATCCATCTCAAACTTCTCCGTGTGGGCCGTGGGGCTCTGTGAAGAGGAGGACGCGTCTCTTAGGTGGGGCTCGGAGGAGAGTGCAGGGTTCAGACCCACCGCCCCGCCCTTGTCCTGGCCGTTTCCTCCTCCAACGCAGCCTCGCGCAGATGGAATTAACTTTGTGTATGACCCAGAGGGCTCCTGTCACCATGAGAGACACAAGAACGGTCAGAAAGAAATCAGGCTGAATGTCACGGACAAGGCCTAGCGCCAGCGCTTAGGATGCGGCCACCAGGACACAGGAGAAGGGGGCGGGGGTCGGAGTGGCTCATATTATGATGGTATGATTTTAGGGAGGGAGATAGGGAGGGAGGTATGGAGGAGAGAGGGATGGTATGAGGAGGAAAGGAGCACAGGGAGCCCGCCCCGAACCATGCCCGATACGGAAAGCAGGCGGAGGATCTAGAAGAACATGGTTTCCGGGTTTGGGAGGGCTGTCCAGCGTTTGTGCGCAATCGGAAACTGAAGCAGGTCGGCGCATCTCGCTGAGGGGGCTGGCGGTCGGGCACTGCCTGTCCGCATCGGGAACGGTTGCCAAAAGCTGTGGATTACTATGTAGTGTGATCTTCGGCTATGATAGCAGTCCAATTGAAGAATATCAGACTAATATAATCAGCATTGTATGCCTTGCAAGACACGATCCATTTTGCAATGCAGTCGGACGTACTGTGCGGTTTCCGCAGGTCGCTCTGGACCTCAGTTTGACTGCAGCTCCGTACTTTATCAGTCTTTCCTTCTGCCCATTTTTTGAGCAATGCACACTTGACCAACCAACCAGTCTGAACACCCTACACGACCAAACGACTCGAAACTGCACACAACTGCACACCGCTGAAGCGTCTTGGAAGGCGAATTGCATCCGGCCCCCACCAACTTCCCACGTCCCTCCCCGCCTGTCTCCCCATCGCCTCCTCCATATCATGCTCCCCACCCTCCTACGCTCCATTCCTTCCACCTTCTCACGCCTCCCTTTCCCCGTCCCCCACGCACAGATAATTCGGTCGATGTCATCCTCGAGCATCCCCCTCTCGCTGGCGAGCCTTGCGCCCGTCGCCGAGACGGACGGGGAGGGGAAGGGAAATGAGCTGAAGGTGTTGCTGGACACTATTACGTTTGCGTCTGTGGTACGTTCTTTCAAACCCTGTAGAGTTGCGAACGTCGATTGCTGAGGAGACGGAGGGAGGGCAGAAACACGCGACTCAGCGGAGGAAAGACGTGCGTCCTCTGCTACGCTCACCCATCACGAAGTTCCAGAAGTAGCTGAAGGTGGGGAAGACAGCCGGATAGCACCCCTTACATCAACCACCCCATCGGTCCGTCCCCCCTGCCTCCTCCCTCGCTTGCCTGCCTCCTCGCCCGCTTACCCTTCCTCCAGGCGTCGCCCAGCTCCTCTACTCCGCAGGCCACACCGACCTGCCCACCCTGCAAGCCGCCATCCTGCACGACACGGTCGAAGACACGGACACGACGTTCGACGAGCTGGTGCGCGTGTTTGGGGGGGAGGTGGCAAGGATTGTTGGGGAGTGCACGTGCGTCGCTTCACTCCTTCCATCTTTCTTTTCTTTCTTTTCTTTTTGGATTTGGGGAAGGCGAGGGTAGATGGGGATGGCTGAGAGATGGAAGGGAAATAGGGATGATAAGACCCTCCCGAAGGCGGCGAGGAAGAAGGCGCAGATCGAGAGCGCGCCGCATAAGAGTGCGGAAGCGCGTACGTCCTCCTTTCGCTGCTCCTTCCCTCCCCACACTCCCATGCAAAGTAAGGTTCTGATGCGTCGGGAGGGGGAAGACAGAACGAGTCAAGCTAGCCGATAAGCTCTACAACCAGCGGGACCTCCAGCGGGCCGCGCCGGCGTGTGCGTCCCTCACCTCCCCCTCTCTCCCCTCTTTCACCACTCTCTTTCTCCTCGCGGGGTTCCTTATGTGCGATGTGAGGGGGTAGATTGGACGGTAGAGAGGATACAGGAGTACCATATCTGGGCGAAGAAGGTCACGGACAGTGCGTTCTCCTTCCTCAACACTCCAAGGGAGGGGGGGCTGATCCGGCGGGTGGGGGCGGGACAGTCTGCGCCCCCGCTAGCCCGGTCCTGGCAAGGCAGCTGGACGAGCTGTATCGCAATGGGTGGTTTGATAGGGATGGGAGGAGGTGGAAGTGCCATCCGGGGGTGCCGGAGGGGCCAGGGGAGGAAGAGGGGAAGGGGGAGAAGTAAGGGGTTGGTACTCTTTTCCTGGAGCGGCGCATGTTTTTATGACCCTATGACTGCATGACTATCCCGATACAGCGCCTATTTAACCAGCGCATACCCTTCCGATGATGTACGATCGACGTCGGCTTCGTCTTGGTCCCCGTCCCGTCGCGCGCGCAAAGAATATGCTTCTTCCTCTTACCCGCTCCGCTGGGATGACGCTTGGGCTCTTCAACTGATCAATCTTCCCTTCCAAAATCTTCTCGTTACCCGCTCGGCTCAAGTCGTTCAGTCGTTCCTGGGGCCTTCGAGAAGAAGGAAGACGCCCGGGTCCTCGCGCTCTCGCTCGTCCCTCCCATCTCGCCTCCCATTGCCGATGGCTCTCTGCACTTCTAAGACATATTTACCACCACCTCACTCTACTCCCTGCCTATCCTCCCGCCCGAAACCATGCCGCATCCCCACGCCGCCCGCCTGTCTTCCTCCTGCCCTGCCCCCTCGCACTCCCTCCCCTCACAGCCAGCCTAACCTCCCCTCCCAATTCCCCCAAGCCCAACCATCCAAAAATTACCTTTCACTCCCTATCTCCTCTCCCGCCCCACAAGCGCCCCTTGACAACGCGTCTTCCTTCTTTGATTCCCACGCCCGTGGACGGGCAGGACGGGCGCATCGCGGTCACGCTCGCATTTCTCGCTGACTGTCGCGTCGCGCTCACTTTCGACTTTCGCGCGTTGAAAAAGCGCGGGAGGACGCGGGAGGGGGTTGGACTTGGACCACACCATCCCCCTCAGCTCAAGCCTCAAGCCTCAAGGGTTTACTAGTGTTTCGTCTGTACGTCCCCTTTCCTTTCCCCTTCGGTCCCACCGAGCATGGCGCTCACATGCACGGGTGTGGGCAGCCCCGCGCATACAGACCCCGCCACTCGCTACATCCACTCCTCACTCTCCTCATCTCCATCTACATCCACCTCATCGCCATGGCCCCCTCCACCACCTCCAAGAGTACGCTTCTCCCCTCCCCTCTCTCCTCCATCCACCCTAGCATCCACCCCCGCCTCCATCCACCGACTGACTCCCCATCGTCCACCTCTCTCCGCTGCGCAGAGTCCTCCGCCGCCCCCTCCAAGTCCAAGTCCGCGGCCACGGGCACGGGTGAGCCCAAGAAGCTCACGCTCTACCAGGCGTTCGGTAAGTCGCGTCGGGTCGCGTCTCTTCTCCTTTCCTCCCTCACTACCGCCGCTGACGCGTTGGATGAGGGGACAGTCAAGGACACTATGGTTCGTCCCTTCCCCTTCTCCACGCTCACATCCAGACGAGGTCGCTCACGCCGACGCTCGCGCAGCCTGCTGTCCGCGCGGCCGGGTTCACGGGAAGGGACGTGATGAAGCAGGTCCGTCTCCGTCTCCACTTCATTCCCCGCACTTCACTTCTTCCATTTCTTTTCCTTCCTGTCGACCGCGCCCATGCTGACTGCGCCTCCACGGACAGGTCGCCCGCCGCTGGAAGCGCTCCGACCGGAATCCGAAGAAGATCGTGCGTCCCGCTCGCCCTCATCCCCTCATCCCCTCTCCATCCCCTTCCCCATCCCATCCCCTTCCCTTTCCTCCTCTTCTTCCCTCCCATTCCGCAAACGCGTTCCTGACTCTTGAAAGCGGGGCACAGGACTCGGACGACGACTCAGGCCCCGAGAACAAAGACGAGGACAAGGGCGATAAGACCGCGTCGGGCAGCAAGACGTTCAAGTCTAAAAAGGCCGCTGCGTCCAAGACCAAGAAGAAGGACGTGTCGGAGGAGGAGACGCCCGCGGCGGAGGAGGAGGAAGATGAGGAGATGTGATTGTGAGTCGTCGAGGGCGTGTTCTTGCGTGCTCTGCGCAGGACAGGGTTGACTCATGTTGCGTGAGGATGGGTAGACGCGCCGCTGCTCCACTGCTGCTCTATCGCTTTCCCTCCTTTCTCGGCTTCCTCTCCTTGGGCCGTCGCTCATTCGTTCTTTATCGGGGTGGCTGTTGTAATCGTACCTGGACCTGTCTGCCACTCTCGTTCCCTCACCCGCGACCTGTACTTCTCCCACTCCTGTACTGCTGTCCCGCATTGCATCGTATCGCATCGCATCGCAACGTGCATTCTCTCGCTTTCCATGTGTGCGTCTGAAAGTTGCGAGCTGTGTGCTGAGCCCGGGTCGACCGTAGCAGCAAGTTCCAACAGGGCTTCGAGACTTGGGGAAGTCGCACTTCGGAGGCCGCTCAGCTCCGGTCGCATACGCACGCAGAGGCTCCTCCGCCCTCCTCGCACCGACATTCTCTCCCTTCTCTAAATAGGGGGGAGCTAAGATCCAGCCAGACGTTCAGCGGGAAAAGCCTCTTCACCGCGTAAGGTGCCTTCTGAGCTTCCGGAAACTCGGAATATCAGTGCTCGGGTGTTCAATATCAAGAGTTACGGGTTCCATAGCCGCGTGTGGCGAGCGAACCAACGGAGAAAGCGCAAGCGAGGCAAAGATCCGCCCCTCACTCCTCCATCTCGCGTACTTCATGCATTCATCGCCCTCCCCTTCCCCCTCCCCCTCTCAACCCCCGCCTCCAACCGCACCAACTGCAGCTTCCCCTCCATCAACTCCAGCGCCAGCTCAAATAACACCCCCTTCGGCAACTGGTCCCACCTAAACGGCCGGAACTTCTTGTGCGCGTAGCGCGACGCCTCGTCGATCGTCGCCGTCCAGTCGGGGCGGGGGAGTCAGTGCAAGCTTCCGAAATGAAAACTTGCGCAGCAGCCGCTTACTTACGGTCCGATGTCATACGTCTTTCGGTCGTGCAGCAGAGCCTGTTGTCCATGTCAGCGACATTCACACGCCCAAAAGCCAGCACCGAGAGACACACCCGACCCCAGAACAGCTTCTCCGCGTCCATTGTCGGACCCATCGACCCGTCCGGCAAGATGCCCCCGATCGTCTCGAACCGGTTCCAGAGCGACAGCCTCGCCATCATGCCGCCACCTCATGCACAAGGCTGTCCTTTTCCTCCTCTCGCAGACCCTTCCACGCTTCGTCCATCCGCTCCCTGTTGACATACTCCATCGCGAGGAACTCGCGGCCGGGCTCGAGCGACCATGCGTAGATCTCGGGCGTGGGGGAAGCCGAGTTCGTCGCGGTGCTTCTGGAGGTAGAGGAGAACGCCGATCTCGTTGGCGGTGCGCTCTGCGCCGAGGGAGGGGGCGCCACCGGAGAAGCGAGTTGAGCGGCTGGCGGAGGACGAAGCGCGTCGGGTTCTCCCCGGTCAGGGTGAGAAGCGAGAGTGAATTGTAGGCGCCCTCGCCGAGAGGTTTGGACTGCGCCACGTGTGGGCTCTGAAGAATCTCGTCAAGGTTGACAGGCGGAGAGAAGAGCGAGTGCGCCATTGGGCTGGGCGGGGGTAGAAGGAATTAGTTGGATAAGGCGGGCGGACGTCGCGGGCCAAAGACAGAGAGTTAGGGAAATTACGGGTTCAAGATCTCTGTATGCCATGCATAAAGTTGTTAGGAAGAGGTTACAATGCGTGCAGTGTGCAAAAGCTGGGAAGGGTCTATGGCTAGTGTGTAAAAGGGGGCCAGGCCAGCACCAAAACCGCTCTGATAGAGGGGAAAGCTAAGCACTGGAAGGGGAAAGAATTTGATTGCCAGGAATAAAGAAGAAGGTCAAGAAACGCATCTGGGGGACTGGCAGCTTCGTCCGGGAACTTGCTCGGTAGTTGATGTGTCACTGGGCTGCCTGGCCTACCGTTCGTGATCGTGTGGCGGTAGAGGCTAAATGTGAGATGTTTGAGGCGATCAGAGGGGGGAAGGAGGCCCATGGTGGCCATTGCAACTTTGGCCTCGAAATGCTCGTGCCGCCCCCATGTACTCCACCAGCTCATTTTGAGACCTGATACGCTAAGAACAGAGAACAGATGAGTATGAAGAGCAGGATCCATGTATTGCATGGTTATTGTAAATAATAATAGGTTGTATATAGAAGAGACCCAATGCTCAAGGCTCACTGCTTGATATTGAAAAATTGATTGGCCTGCTTAGAAGGAGCGATCCGGTACTTACAACTTTGACGGCCCCCCCCAATCCGGTGCCGGACCGTCAACTGTCGGTCGGTAGTCGCCGGTCTCACTGTTCCTCCTCAAATCCCTGGCCCAAACATTGACCATTGAAGCACTCATACCCAGGAACAACCGGGTAAGTCACAGATTGGAAACTTAACCTGTCCTGACTTCGTGTGTAGCGAAGTCACCCGACCAGCGAAGCACGTTGGGCCTGGCAGCCCGCGGGCCGGTTGAGCCGCCGTTAGCCTGGACAGATTGCATGCGTCCAGCAAACCGCCTGTTATGCTCTCTTCTACCTGTCCTTCTCGTTGTGCTCTTTTAAATTCTGTGAACTACATATCCCAATGCGAACGCTACTGCTCGTATCCCTCGCGGCGAGCGTCGCAGCTCAAGCGACGAACTCGTCCGTGCTCGACCTCCTCATCTCACGCCGCAATGCCAACGTCGCAGCCGCTGCCGCATCGCCGTCCTCTGTGCCACAATGGATATCAACCCAGAGAGACGATGGTACATGGGACGACGTAAACTATCTTGCTGGATGTCCTGCTCAGTGAGTCAAATGCGTCCGGCTTATTCGTTAGTCCTGGACTTTGTACAACTCGCGACACTAATGCCCTGTGCTGCATTTCAGGCGTGCAAACTGGCCCGCTTCGGATCATTGGAACCGCATCGTCTCGATCGCCGGGACTTACCGGGGCTTATCCGGTTCCAATCAGAACCTCATCGGCTCGTCGAGCGCGCTCGGGGCAGCATCAAAGGCGATGGACTGGTGGTTTAACAACGACTACACTGAACCGGCATGCACTGATCAGGGCGGGCAGATGTGAGTGCTTGAAAACCGCCTCTATGGTAAAGTCCCACCTCACCTTGTGCTTAAGGAACGGCTCGTGTCCCTGCGGTACACCTGGCTTGTGGAACACGGTACGACAGTTCGTTGGCTGACAGTTCCTTGACTTTAAACTCATCTGTGACTGCTCACAGAATTGGTTCGACCAAGTAAATACCTTTGCAGAGCTTCAGTTGCTCACATTTTATGCTAATCGGTACCACCGACTATGCAGATTATTCTCATCCCTCGACTTGCGGGGCAAGGGTGCCTTCTGCTCGACGAGCAGCTGTCGGACACGCAGCGCGCCAGCTGCGAGCGCATCCTTGCCCGGCCTTGGGACCTCGCAGGCGGATTCATTCACGGATTGGGGTATTTGACCGGAGCGAACACAATCGACGTGGGTTGAAGTATAGCTGTAATTCTATCGCTCGCCATTGTTGTTGACTTTGACACGGCCCTGTCCAGGTCTCGAGCAACACGATCTCTCTTGGACTGTTGCGTCGGAACAACTCGCTTGTCGCTGACGCGTTCGCCATGGCCGAGAGCGTAGTTAAAGTGATGTTCACATTTTCATTCAAAATGATCTGAAAATTCCGAAGCTGACATCATGTCTTGCAGATCGAACCTGCTCCTCTGGCGGACGGCATCAAGCCCGATGGCTCCTTCCTGCAGCACAAGGGTGTCGAGTATACAGGTAAGCTCATGCACATTGATCTTCAGAGCACTGGAAAACTCGCCGACATCCAAAACTCCAGGAAATTACGGAAAAGACCTTAGTGAGCGGAAACCTCATGCCTGTGCGCGCATGTCCAACTGACAGTCACTTGCAGTCAACCTCTTCCTCTCGCTCCAGAGCCAGGCTCGCGGCACCCCTTACGCCGCGAAAGAAGAAACGCGGCAAGCGTTCGCCAAGATGATTAAGAGCAGCGAATGGATGATGGTGGCCAACACCGAGACCGGTATGCTGCACTGGGATATTGTGCGTTGCAAAGTTTCAGCCTCTTGCAGAGAAACAGTCAACTGAACGGTTCGAAAACAGAACGCCATCGGCCGCTTCATCTCTTTCCCCGTCTCGGACAACCAGGCGAGCGGGAGCATCAACGTCGACCTCTCTCAGGTAGCCGCCGTTTCCGAGGGCTGGACTGGCGAGGACGACCTCGGCCCTGTTATCCACCGCTTGACCAGCAACTCGTCGAGCAGCGCCAACCGGGGGCCGCTCAATGGGAATCAACACTTCTGGAACTCCGACTATATCGTGAGTGATTCTCCTTCTGTCAGATTGCAAACTTAGTATCTCACCATGCAGACAACAGATCCATCGCCAAGACAATTACATTCAGACACTGAAACTACTCTCGACCCGCTCCGCCAACACAGAATGCGTCAACCTCGCGAACCCTTACGCCTTCCATCTGTCCACCGGGTCTGTCTTCACTTTTGTATCGGGCGCCGAGTACGAGGACATCGCCGTCGGGTGGGACTGGGAGCTTGTTCCCGGTACGACCGTCGACCGCGGCGTGACACCGCTCCGCTGCAACGCAACCAAATGGATCGGCAGGCGCGACTTTGTAGGGGCGGCGAGCGACGGGTCGGTCGCGGTCGCTGCGATGGACTGGATCAATCCCTTCACCGGCTCGCTGGCCTGGCAGAAGGCCTGGTTCTTATGGGACGGGGTCACTCTCGTCGAGCTCTCTGGCGTCCGCTCCAACACCTCCGCACCGATTGTCACGACCCTCGACCAGTGCCGGCTAGTCGCGGACTCTATTAAGATCGACGGTGGCTCGCCCCACTTTGCGGCCGACGGATCGCTGAGGACCTCGGCGCGAACGCTCTGGCATGGCGGTGTGGGCTACGTCTCTCACGGATTTCCCTTCGACCTTACTCTATCGGCCGGCAGTCGCACCGGCAATTGGAGCGCGATCTCAACTTCTACTGCAGGCACCGCGTCTGTCTCGCTCTTCTCGGCTTTCAACACCCACGACCTCTCCAGTCCTGACTTGCACTGGGCGTACAACATCTACCCCGCTTCGACGTCCGAACGCGTACTGGCCGAGGCACAGCGGCCGTCGTTGCGCCCGCTCGACCTCGGACACGGCATCAGCGGTGCTGTAGGCCAAGGGCGGCTCGGACTCGTCTTCTGGGAACCGAACTCGGCGCACATAGACCTGTCCAACATCCTCCCAGACCGCAACAGTCGTAGCCTTCGTCGCTCAGAACCTGCGTTCTCCATCTCCCCTTCGGCCTCCTGCATCCTTCTGTTAGCCACTCGCACTGACTCCGACGGCGGCACAACCATCGCTCTCACTCTCGCCGACCCGACGCAAAAACTGCAGCGTCTCACTGTGGCGTTCAGGGTGAATGTGCCCAGAGGTCGTCGTCGTTCACCCGCGCAGCAGCTGAGCTGCCTGGATGCCAGTGGCACAACCTGTCACAAAAGCGGAGCGGGTGTTGAGTTGGACGTCGTGCTGCCGCAAGGAGGATCAGCTGGGTCTTCGGTGCAGGTGCTGTTGAGGCTGGAATGAAATGGAAGGTAGCGTAACGGCGGCCATCAGCAGTGGAATCAATCACATGCGGTCTTGATGACTCTACGTCTGCCACTGCGCACTGCGAGACGTGCTGCTTTTTCTTTTTTTCCCCCACAGACTTGCCATCTAGAGCGAAGCGGAAGTCAATCTGTCTTTTAGCCTCACGATTATTCTTCTGAGGCGCCTGCCTGCAAAAATTTGAGGCAGGCGGCTTCTTGAGTCTTAAGCTAGGTACACACCGGCACACTCGCCAGAAAATACCGAAATGGCGTTCCCTGGATCCGTCCATCATCCTTTGATTGCCGAGCTCATACATATCGCAGAAAGCTTGAAAATATCACTGTCGAGGGTCCCCGCCAGAACGGTATCAGGTACAACAAGGGCTAAGGCGTCCGAGCGAGTGCAGAGCCGTGCAAACACTCCCAGCACGAAAATGCAACCCGTAGCCTGCTCAGCATACGCAACACTAACAACAGCAACTGAACCACATAAAACGGGATTAAGGTGGTAGTGTCTCGTAAGCCTACAACAGATCAGATCAAGTCCAGCCTATATTCTCCGTCCGCCCCGCCCGCTTGATCGAGCCAGACATCGATCGCTCAACCCCTCCTCGTTCGCTTCTTCCGCGGCTTGACGTCGCTCAAGCTCAGGACGCTAGCCTGGCTCGCGGGCGGCGGCTCGTGCCGCTGTCGGTTCCGATCGAACACCGAGCCCGGCGTGGGCGTCGTCTCCCGCTCGGCGTCCTCATCCGGCTCGACGCCGGGCGTCCCGCCGTCCTCCTCCTCGCCCTCTTCTTCCGGCTCAGGTTCACGCCCTCGCTTGGCGGGGCGTTTGGCGGGAGAAGGCGAAGGTGCAGGTGACAGTTCGGGCTCGGGCTCCTCCGCTTCCGCCTCCGCCTCCGCCTCGGGCGCAAGCTCGCGCTCCTCAGCACTGTCAACGTCCTCTGCATACCGCCGGCGGATCCTTCGCCCATCTCCGGCCGCGGGCCCGTCCTCGTCCGCAGCAGCGCGTTTCGCCCGGGGCTTCGGTCGAGGTCGGTCGGCCTCGGCTTCGAGCTCTTCAGCCGCAGCGTAATCATCGCTGTCGATCCGCTCAGCCGACTTCGCTGCGGCAGCGGATGCGCGCTGCTGAGGACGCTTGCGGGCGGCGGCGGTTGGGGAGGCGTCGTGCGCGCCGGCGTCGCCATCGTTCGCCGCGGCAGAAGGCTTGGCTTTGCTCTTCGCGCCGATGTCTGACGCAGGACAAATGCAAGCGTCAGTTGAGCTGGAGTTGGACAGCCGGCCTGGTGAGAGAACGCACTCTTGTTCTTTGCAATCGCCGAAACGAGACGCTTCTCGTACGCGCGTACCGGCTCCCAAGCCTTGCTCGTTGCAGACACCTCGATGCCGTGATCCTTCAGCGCCTTGTCGAGATGCGACTTGCTGCTCCACCGCGCGCCTGTAAGCGGACGAGGTACAGAGGCACACGTGAACAACGGACGCAAACGTACACTTTCAGCGCGTTCTTGCCTTCGATCAGGTTGACCGGCTGGTTCCCGAGCAACGGCACCAGCGCACGGAAGAATAGCGCCGTCTTGTTGCGGATCTTGACCTTCTTCTTGTCCTTACTGAGCTGGCCGAGCTGCTTGGCGACGTAGTCGAGGGAGTCGGTGTGGATGCGGATCACGACAGCCGGGTCGACGCGGCGGACGACTTTCAGGTGCGCGCCACGGACAAGAAGAGCGCCTGCGAGCGCGCGAGCCAGAAGGACGGAATGCTGCTCGGAGGCCGTCTTGCCGTTGAGGAAGAGGTCGAAGGACTGCAATGGGAGAACGTCAGGACCGGCGATGGCGGAGTTCAATTGGGGGAAGGTACCCACGTCTTTCACGGAAGAGGCCACTACATTCTGGACGAGGTCGCAGTTGTCGTTGAAGAGCGCCTCCTCCTTGAGGACGTCGATGAGCGGCTTGACGGCTGCGTCGTACATCGGGCCGAAGCGGCCGTGATGGGCGAGAAGGACGGGCGCATGCTGAATGTCCATGACGCCGAGACGGATGGCCTTGACGACGGCGGAGATGGTGTCGCAAAAGACGTACGCCGCTTGGGCTTGGGCGGCGGTGAGAGGAAGGGGTTCTAAAAGGGGGGAGTCATTAGAAGGGGGAACATGACGGGCGGGACTTGAGACGCACCGTCCTTGCCCTTGCCCTTGCCACTCGCTTTGCCCTTCGCCGCCTTGCCCTTGCCCTTCTTGCCCTTCTTCTGCGGCCCCTCCTCCTCGTCTTCTCCACCCTCGTCGTTCTCGTCCTCGTCCTCGTCTCCGCTTCCGCCATCCTCGTCTTCGCTGTCCTCCTCCTGCCGCGCGCGCGCGTGCTCCTCCGCGTGCCGTTCCACCTCGGCCTCGACGAAACCGGCGCAGCGGTACTGCAGCTCCTCCTCGAAGTCGACCGGGAGGTGAGCGGCAGACTTCGGCGCGCCGGCTTCGGGTCGGCCGGAAGCAAAAAGGACATAGAGCTCTAGGAGGAGCTTGAATGCCTGGAAGATGGAATACCAACCCATCAGGAACAGGCTCAGTCGTTCGGTACATCTGGGGAGAGAGATCGCGTACCTTGGACCGCACGCCCTCGCAAGCGTTTGAAGACGTCCCGACGGCGAGCTCGTTCACGGTCTCGAGCAGCGAGTCGCGCACGGCCTTGACTTCGTCCTTGAGGTGCTCGAGCTCCTCCTCGTCGACGCCGTCTGCCTCACGCAGCAGCGCGCTGGTCTTCCACACTACATGGAGGAAGAGGACCTGGAGGGCATTCTCGGCCATCTGTGCGCGCCGAGCGTTCATCCCCTGTCAGCCCCCAGTCGATTGCAAGACACAAAAGATGAAGCCACCTTCTCCTCGAGCTTGTACCCCAATCTGCCCCGATCCGCAAGCGCAGCAACGATCTCACGTCCCTTCGCAGCCTTACCACTCTCCTCATCCTCGAGGAGCGAGCTCAGGTCCCGCCGCGCGTAGAGGATCGCAAAGCGCGCGAGCGCAGCCTCGAGCGCGGCGACCTCGTCTTCGTCGAAGCCTGCGCTCTCAATCTCGCGGTCCGCAACGAGCTCGCGCATCGAGGCGAGTAGGCGCTCTTCAAGCTCGGTCGCCTTTGTCGTGTTCGAGTTGGCGAGCGCCTGCGTGGATGCGAGCGCCGAGAGCGCGTCGACGGCGGAGAGGAGGACGTTGGGGGAGGTGTGCTTGAGGAACTGGGAGGCGATGTCGTCGAAGAGGGATTCGTAGGCCTGAAGGCGAAAATGAAATGATTAGCTCTGTAAATGCGCGTGAGGCCGGCGAAGACTGAGCGAGTACGCACGGTGACCTGCCGCATCTCGAGGTACATGTCGAGCTGCATGAGCTTCGGGATAGTGAGAACCTCGGCGATCCGGCCTGCGTCGGTCTGGTGCTTGGTGAAGAGCTTGGGGAGCGCCTTGATCAAGCCGCGCGTAGCGTCGGCGTGCAGCGTGGCGGGATTGACGTCGTCGTCGGCTTGTTTCTTCGTCTGTATATTGAGAGAAAGATTAGCATTACGGTCATCACCCAGTCAGCCCACCCAACGATGCACCTTCCTGCCGCCCTCAGCAGCGGACACCGCGTCCTCCCTGATCCTCGCGAGGCACGCGACGAACACCTCGAGCAGCGTGCTCTCCTCGTCCTCCGCAAGCCTGAGCGGCTCGACGATGTCGCCTCCCTTGGAGTGGTCGAGGCCGAGGAGGTCGAGCAGGCCCTCCCAGTCCCTCAGGACGTGGACTGAGTCCCACAGCGCAGCGACGGCGAGCGCCAGGCGGCCCTGCACGGGCGCAGCGGCAAGGGGCGCAAGTGTCTCTGCGACGTCTTCGCTCTCCTGCGAGTCGAGCCCCGCACCGTCGAGCTCCGGCGTGTCGAGGAGGTTTGAAGCCTTGACGAGTAGATCCGCAAGGGTCTTGCAGCGGACCCTGCGCTCGCGGACCTCCTCCTCCTCCTCCCTTGCGGCCTTGGCCTTCCGCCCGCCGCCCTTCTTCGCGCTCGCCGCCTTCGGCGTGGCCATGGCGTCGTCGACCTGCTCGACGCGCTCGCGCACCTCGTCCTCGACAAGTGCCTTCCAGAACGGGCCGACGGCCTTGCGTACGCGCGCCTCGGCGTCGAACACGAGCGTCGCGACCCGCAGGCGGTCCTCGTCCTCGAGCAGCTCGTGCGTCCCGATCAGGTGCAGGACCGCGATCGTGCTCACGCGCACAGAGACGTCCCGGTCCTTGGACGCCATCTCGATGAGGCGGGGGCGGAAGCGCTCCGTGAAGTTGTGCAGCTGGGAGAGGAAGGCAGCGGAGGAATAGAGAGGGAGGAGGCTTTGGATTGCGAGGAGACGCGTGTGCGGGTCCTGTGAAGCGGCGCGGAAGCAGCGAGCGTCAGAACAGAACGGCAACGCAAAGAGAGCAGAGCGAGGACAACGACGGACTTGATCGGACAAAAGCCAGCCAGTGTAGCGCAGGAAGGTGCCCTCGAGGAAGTGCTGCGGCCAGGACTTCATCCAGACTCCGAGCTCGCGCACGCACTCGGAGCGGATCGCGGACTCCGAGTCACGGAAGCGGTGAATGAAGACACTGCAGTTTCCCTATCAGCAAGTGTGTGAGGGACTGATGCTAGAGCAGGGAGGTACGCTCACCCATCGATCAGCTCGTCCACGAAGCTGTTGACCTTCTCCAAGCGCTCATGGACCTCCTTCAAGCGATCCTCAGCCGCGCGGGCGCGCGCCTTGCTCTTCCCCGCCTCCGCGTCGCGCTGCCTCCCCGCGACGCCGAACTCGCGCTCGACCTCCTTGGCGACGTCGCAGAGGGCGGTGACGAGCGTGAGGCCCCAGACGGTCGCGGTGTGGCGGAACGCGCGGAGCTTCGAGGACGCCATCGTCGTCGTCCAGTGCATGAGCGTCTCCATCAGCCCCGTCTCGCTCGAGGCGTACAGCGCGGGCGACTCGGACGCGGAGGTCAGCAGCGTCGAGAGGAAGGTCGACAGCTGCGAGCGGAACTTTTTGAGCGCGGCGGCGCGGGAGACGATGGGGTAGATGGGGTCGGTTTGCTATGAGGATGGTTAAGACGGATTAATCAGCATTTAGCATGCGCGAGGGAGAACAAGGCTGGCGCACCTTCTTGAAGTCCTCCTGCATGTCATCAAGCACGTCTGGGACGCCGTCTAGGTCGATAGCCTGGTCGGCGTCAATCTTGGCCCTGCAGCCGGTGGACTGCAGCATCCCGCTCGTCAATCTCGGCTCATTCATCTCAATCCCAACCATGGACGGAAGACGCACGCGGATGAGGAAGTTGATCAGATCCCGCAGCGCTGGAGCTTCGCTCTCCTGGAACGCCTCGAGCCAGTCCTGCACAGTAGTCGACAGCGCCGTGTTCGGGTTGGCGACAGAAGCTGTCCATCACTACCGAACTCAGCAACCGCCCCACTTCGCTGCCGCCCGTCCTCCTCGACTCACCGAAAAGCGTGTCCTCGTCGCCCTCATCGACTGCCGCCTCCCCAGCAGCCCCGGCGCCCTTCGCGGTACTCTTCCGCTTCCTTACACCCGTGCCCCCATTCACAGCCTTCTTCCGCCCGGTCCCGGCTGAGTTCTTCTTCGCGCCCTCGCCCGTCGACTTGCGGCCAAACGTCTTCTTTTTGGACGCGGCGGCGCCGCGGAACGCGCCATCGTCGCTGTCAGAGTCGACAGGAGAGTCAATGTCCTCGCCGTCAGAGTCGTCGATGGCGGGGACAGCTATGAGATTCAGGGCGAGCAGGGTGAGCGAGCGGATGAAGGCCAGCTCGATGCGGACGGGACGCACGCTGCTGAGTTCCGGGCCGATTGGGGGCCTTGCGCTCGCGGGCTGAGCGGCGTGGAGCCGCCGGAGAGGAAGACATTTAAGAATGAGATGGGTTTGAGGTCGACGGCGGCCGAAGGGGGAGGTAGGGGAGGTAGTGCGCAGGGGCTCGGAGACGCGTCGGACGGGGCAGTGAAGAGGACTGCGTGCCGACTGGACGCCAATGGGCCGAGCGATGATCGAAATATGAAGAATCAGAGTAACGACCCCGGTAGATAGGGGTGTAAATACGCCCAGAAGTAGCGCAACCGGGTGAGCGAGCGACGAGCACGACGCGATTCGGGTGAGCGTCGGAGTCGAGGGGCGCGGACGCGGCGAGGCCGCGAGAACGAGTTAAGACACGCGTCGGTCAATCGTTCGAATCGCACCCAGGTCAGTCGGACAAGTTACTTTTGAAGATTGTTTATCCACTCAATTCTGTTAAGAGTAAGTGAAAAATTTCAATCATAGTGGCACTTCTTCGGGTTTGGTTCAGCATGCAGCACAACAATTTTTTGCAAGCCTTCAAGTTCACTGGGCTTTACGACGGAACCACCGATTCCCTGGATGCTAGCAGGCCTTGACGAGCTTTATGGTACAGAAAAGTCTTAACTAAATTTTTCGAACCTTCCAACTGAGAATTACCCAAGTGGTGGTCAGACGGAGCGTCCTTCCCGATAGTGCGACCACCCTTCGAGCAGAGGTCGATTTCGAGCTGTTTTAGCCTTCCAGGTCCCTGCGAAGACCCATGACTGCTCAAATTAAGGGTATCGAAAGCAAACTTTAGGCCTTACAAGCGGCTTCGAGATCAAGACAGGAGAGACCACTGCACATGTTTAACGGCCACACACATCGAAGTATATGCCGACGCCGCTGCAGTGCGCGAAGTAGCACCCGCAGGTGATGCACCTGCAGCTAACAAAGAATAGGTCATCTAGAGGAAACATGTTGTTGATATGTATAACTCACGGGTTGCAACGGCACGTGTTGGGCGCATCGTCAGCGGCGCATGTCGGAGTGTCGGCAGTAGGCGAAAGGGAAGTCAACGCCGCAGGCTTGCCCGTGCTCTGCATGTGCCACCTTCCCCTTAAGCCCCGGAGAGAAATCAAATCTGAGTAAAGGCCAGATTCATCAACGCTCACAGTGCCTTTGGAAGCGTCTCTCGCCATCGATCCATTCGCCAGGGGGATGAGCCGCTCCTGGAGGACGTCGGCGTCGAGGGTGTCCTTGGCGAATTTGGGTGAGCTCATTCTGCTGAAGAAGAGTACAAGACGTAAGTCCCCTTAGTTTACTCCGTGTGTGACGGAGAGAAACTGATGCTGGAAAATGAAAGGCTGACCGGGACGGGCAGTCGAAGATCGTGGGTGCAATGTAGGAGGAAGAAAGCTGAACTTCACCCTAATTAGCAATGTAACAACTCATGGGGGACTCTAGAACATTTCACTCGGTAACGTTCGCCTAGGGTGGAGACACGACTGCCCCTCATGGACCAACAATGGCACAGCCTCCGAACGCTGAAACTCCTGCATATGACACTGACTCGAGGAGCATCAGAGCCACAGAAGTGGTGCGCAGCCTCCATTTACAAATGTACAAGTCTTTACTAGTGTGTGCAGTGTTCGCGTGTAAGTCTCCATCTGACTTGGATGTCGATGTGCACGGCGGCGGGCTCGCGTTGAGACGCGGTTGAGTGACCGGGCAGTTCCGTGCGGAGAAAGGAATCACTGCGTTCGGTCGCGTTCGCCAAGAGGGTCGACCCACAACATCTGGTATGTCTTCCCATAATGGGACAGCCTCCGAACGCTCAAAGTTGTCTGCAGTGACACCGATAAGGATCCTCTGAGTTACGGAAGTGATGGCAACCAAAAATCGAATCTGACTCTGATGAGGATTTGGAAGCATTCGCCGTGTGAAAGTGTTTTCATTTGAAAACAGGGCTGCAATAATATGTTTCAAAGTTCGGAAGCTCGGTCCCGGCCTCCTTAAAAAGAAAGTCAGGGAAACTGTGCAAACATCTTGATGCCATCGTGGCATGTTGTTTCATCCGTTGCGGCGTCCGCCCCACCCAGTGCGTTCTTTCCCCTTGAAGACTTCCGGTAGAGTCTGCTCTGGCCTTTGTCCGTCCTCCTCTTTTCCTTCGATCTTCCCCACCACCCTGATCCTCAATCCCTCAGATGCTGAACGGTAACTCACGTAAGGTTGTGAAGGCTCGCGAGGAGGCCTGCCCGAGCTCGTCCGGCCGGGGCGTGCCCTGCTCGCTTCGCTCGCCGACGCCTTTCTACGGCACCTTTCACTTCGTCTATCAACTCGATTTTGTCAATGATATCAGATGGGCCTCTTTTCTGTGCGGTTCCCAGCCCACGGCAGTCTCGCAGCCTTCGACACGGCCCAGCACGACGCCATGGAGCTTTCATTCTTCTCGTTCGCATCTGAGCACTTGCCTCAGCTTCAAATGCCGGATATCATCGCCCATGAGACGGAAGCGGGTGACGTCGGCTCTCCCTATATCCTTATGAACTGGGTCGATGGAATCGAGGGCCCTTCGCTCTGGAAATCGAAGGACGACCTTTCAATGTCGAAGATCCTCGATCAGCTCGCACGCTTCATCATACTTCTGACGCACGCACCACGACGCCCTCGACTGAAGGATGGCTGTGCTCCAGCGATGTCGGACCTCCAAGCTCCACCGAAGCCTATGCGCTTGAGCGTATCGACAGCCGCGTCTTGCTCCGGCTCAAAGAATACGGGCCCACCGACATCGACCTTGTCGACATGCTCCTCATGCGCTCCCTTGCCAGCCGGGCCGGCGAGCACTACCCTGACGTACCATTCCCTGTCATTCATGCCAATCTCGGCTACTTTCGCAACAATTTTTTTGATGGGAACTTCAAGTTGATCGCGTGAGTCGTCGTACCCGCGCCCGTTTCCTAAAGGCAAGCAGCTAACAGTCTCACCTTACACCATGCACAGTTTCATCGACTGGAGCCGAGACGGCGACTACATACCCACCTGCCGCTGCATCCCCCTTCCCATTCGCAGCGCTCACTTACGAATTCCACTCCCTGTTCAATGCCCATCGCGAGGCCTACCTTGCCTCTCTCCGCCGGCACGAACCTTCTTTCCGGTCATCGTCTGACCACCGGCCGAGTATGGGACCACCTCGCGTCTGCTGGGTCGGACGAGCATCTGATCATTCGGGCTGTCAGTGCGAATAGCCCTGCGATCCTGCGCCTAGCGGAGGTCTACTATGGGGATAAGGGCACTCGGAATGCGCTCGTGGCTGTGGGGGACCAGTTGGAGAGGGTTCTTGCCAAGTGGCCAGAACTTGCATCCGGGCGGGATGCCGTGGAGGCGAAGGCTTTCGTCGAGAATAGGCTGGCTACTCTCTGTTGTGGGGTGTGGTGGGGAAGAGACTTGAAGTATAGTTGGGGCTCATAATGGTACGCTGTTCTGGTATTCTTACACCCGGAAGCTCCCCTTTGCACGTTCAAGGTCGTGCGCATGCACATCTATGTTCCACACCCACGAACATACGCTGCATCAAATGTTGTGACAATCGCAAGTACAGGTCCCAATGACTTCCTGTCTGAAAATAATATTCCCGAGCCTTTGAAGGTATAGTAAGGCAACAACTGCGTGGGAATTTTCAGTGAAGCCCGTGAAGATATCGCCCATGCTGCCCTATATGGGTATCAAATAGCTAGCTTGATGGTCCTAAATCCGGTGCATCATCTGTTTAATAGCAGATCTTCAAAGCGGTGACACAGAGAGCCATAACGCGGAAACGCACTTGGTGTAACGACCATCTACAGCGGCCGTGACTGGGAAGTATACAGGAGTTCAGGCAAACCAGAGTATCAAAGTTCTTGTAACGATCGAACTTGGTCAAGATGATGGTGAATTAGAGGGCGGCGCTGGCGGTGGGACATCAAAAGCACCTATGTGGTTGCCGCAGTCTGTGGTTGGGTCTGTATGAGGAGAAAGGTTTCGGCCCTAGACTGGCCTACAAATAGATGGATCAGATATAAATGAGGGAATCAGGTGTGTAGCTCTCCGATTGCAGTCCCCGCCGTCCGCTTCGAAGCCGTCACCGCCGCTTCGCCTCTTGCCTTTGACCACCATCAACTTCGAAGAACGCCCCGCCATACACCCACTGTCTCCCGAGAGTCCCTTAGTCCGGAAGCTCGTCATGCTCCCTTATGCCTGCTCCGTCTGCCGCGTTCCCTTCCTGCACCTCGGTAGCCCACCGCCACCGAGCGAGCTCACGCCCGACGACATCGAGCACCTCACGAGCGTTTGCCAGCTTCGCTAGGACTGCACCCTGGTCGTGCTAAAGTCAGTCGAGTCGAAGAGCGTGTCTTCTGCGCAAATCCTATGCGGGATGCTGGAAGCTGCATGGAGCTCAGGTGCGTTTGGCCACGTTCGACGACACGCATGTGGACGGCTCTCCTAACGCTGTGGCGATCGTTCAATCCGGAAGCTCCCTTCAACTCGATGGAGACCCCGACATGGGTGTTCCCGTCTTTAATAAAGCCTGCTTAGATCTCCTTCGTGCCCGTCTTGACTTGGCGGAGACGCTCTCGGCTCTGTCCGAGCTTGTATCCCAGCTTGAGACGGACCCCACTGGAAGGATCACGGGGCTCTTGGATGGGGAAGGCGCTCCTTATGCTCGCTTGGGAGCTACAACCAAGGAGCTTTTCAACCGGCAGATCTCATGGAACGAGGGCGGACCTACTCAAGCACCCCGGCCAGTGCGTGTCCCGTACCGCCTTTTCCTCCACGTCTCAAACAGCTTGTATGAATGTGATGCTGACAAGAAGAAATTCTCCCCCTTTACCGTTTGAACAGGCCTTCCTTAAGCTCTGGAGGCTCCGAGGAGCGTCTTGTGACCCAACGCCCAAACATCGAGCTTTGCTCTTTCGAGTCGCTCCCTTCTGACGTCCTGGCCTGCATCATCGACCAACTCGGTTCGAAAGGGCAGTCTACGTTCGCGGGTCTGCCAGCCTTGTCAAGCATACTTCGTGTCCGTCTGCTTAACCTCCCAGCGTCCAGACTGCCTGCGCTGCCTCGATTTCGTTGGCTGTGCCTCTGCCCTGCGAGCCCGGCAGCGGCCCGCTGGCGAGGAACAAGGGCGATTGGCATCTCTATCTTCTTGAGGTTCTCCGTCTTCCTAACCTGAAGGCTCGGACGCGCGTGTTCAATCTTGTAAACGTCCTCGCTCGCCTTTTCGCGCGGCGCCGCCCCGTCTCGCCGGATGGAACCAAGTTCATCCGGGCGGGCGTTTCGGTGGGGAGGAAGCGGGCGAGCTGAAGCCGACATAGCTTCCCTCATTATAAAATTTCAAGGATTGCATCCCATTGATGCGATCGCCGCTGCTTGGCAGGAGCAGGGAGGATGGACAGAATTTGGGATTCCTGCATGGGCCGCCGTTATCCGAAGAAGGAGGGTGACAAACCCGGTCGAGAGCTGTTGAAGCGCGCTGCGAAGTTCTCTCACAGTACAGGGCATGTCTAACGCCAGAAAAGGGATTGCGTGATGAACCTCGACTGAACATGCATAGTACAACGGGTTTCCCCGTATATGAATTTTTGTGGATGTCTTGCTCTACTCTTTCACTATGTACCATTAAAATCTTCAAAGCAAGCTGTCGGTACCGTATGCAGGTCGGCATTCATCAGCGCCCTTTGCTACTGTGCCCTCCGGAAACGTCGCAGCTTGCACGCAGGATTTCCTTTTCCGCACAAGATACCACCACTTTATCGTCAAAAAACCCTCGGAGAAGAAAGAGCGAATGCCCTGTTCACTCGTCGTCGGCCCCTCCCATGCTGAAAATCGCCTCCCACGGCCTTTTTTAATCTTGAACCATACGGGTGCTTCGTTCTGTCACTTGAGGCCCCGAAATGGGCGAAACGAGACATACCCGGGCGCGCACGGCGGTGGTCATCCTCAAGCAGATGTTACCGGAGGAGGATGATAGCGCCATTCTAAGCACCTTGCCGCTTACCCTGTCCGACCCAGGAGCTTGGGTGAGCTTGGTTACTTGTTGAAACTTGTAGGGGAGCTTTCTTATGGCCTGGCTTTGGTAGGCAGATCAACGCTCCGAGCTCGCTTGTGTGCTCGTCGAAAGGCACTTGAAGGTGGACATGGAAGGGTTCGGGCCGTGAGTTGTTTCTTCCCTCAAGGTAGAAGTAATTGTGAGTCAAATATCTACCTTATCACCACTTTGAAACAAGTTCAGCAAGCTGACGCCTCCTGGAACGCACTCATTGCGTTCATCTGGCGGTGTTGAGCTGGTGCCAAACGCGAACCGTTCGCGCAGGCGGTACTCTTAAAAGGGATTTCCAAAGTTGATGGATTATGTGCGCATATGAGTCCATTTTCTGATTTCTCAAGGGGGTCAGATTCGTGGGGTTGATTAGTTCTGGAAAACCCGAGCGTTTCTCCAGTAAGACGCAAGTCGACGCAAGCGTTCCCATCTCATGGACTCGCAGCGCCGAGACGATTGACTCTCTTCTGTTTGAATATGAGCATAAACGGGACGGCGGTGCCAAAATCTCAGTTCTGCGGCTGAACTTTCGGAGTTCTGAGCCTTGCTACAGAATGATGCGAACCACGGCCGCACGATACCCTTCCTCATTCGCTTATGGCGCGCCGCGGCTGATTCCGCCCTATCCTATGTCGGTGCCGACACCCTCCGCCGAGTTCTCAGCGATAGCGACCTCGTTACCGCCCCCGTAGTATCTGCTGTCACGCCACCCGCCATCCTACGACACAGCAGTGACGACATTGCACAAGCGCCGACTGCCATATTCGCTGCTTTGCAAGTTCGTCTTCTCACGAGCCTCATCGACCCTTCCCGCGGCGCGGACGATGGCTCGTCTTCGGAGCTGCTTGAACGCGTCCGAGAAAATCGCCATCCGGTACAGACCGTCGTGACGCTCTTGAAGAGGGACGCGAGCCGTCCGACATCGGATGCAGAGATTGAGGATTTAGTGACCGCTGGGTTGACGCTGCTTCAGGTAGTTTTTGCTGGGCCGGTTCCTCTGTGAGTTCTCTCTGGAAGCGAGTATGGACATAAACCTTGACGCACTTAGGGCCACAGCCATGCCGCGCATAGTTGGGTTCGCGCGGGGTTGTGGGAGTTCGTTTTCTCTCTCGCGACGCAGGTTGAGATCGTTGAGCAACGATCTCTCCTCGGTATGCATCCCAGCCCACGCAAGATTCCTCCCCGGTGTTCTGTTTCTCAACAATTACGTCTCTTGGCAACTCCAGACCTTGCTGTCAGCCACTTCGACAACGTTCACCTCCGTGTCCAGGAGTCCGCCGAGCTTCGGCGGCTTTCGTGCACGTTTTTGGGCACGGTCGTCGACCAATTTGGACCGAGTTTGCTCAGCGCATCGGAGGTGCGCCAGACGTCGAGGTCGCGCCCTACCCATATGCGGGCTATTTGTTCTTTCGAGGCGATTCAGCGCTTGGCCGCCAGGTGTTCTCTCCGACAAAGTTCAGGCTTTTGGCAAGGACCTTCAATGCGAACGCAAGTCCCAGCTGCTCTCAATGTCGCCGGCACGGAATTGCAAGAACATCTTCAGTTACTCCATGAGGCTTCCCGGTAGGAGTTCAGTGCGAGATACTCCATGCTGTACGACAGCCGAGCTGGCCGTTCCCCTCAACGTGTTCATCGTACGGACCGTGACCCACACTGCGGTGTCGTACAATCTACAGGACAATATCTCGTCAAATGTCATTGCCGAATAATGATCTTCCCACCCTTACACCGCGCTTGGATCTCAAGGCCATTTTGCTCCGGCCGAGGGGTCGGCCCAACCGCCTTCAGTGACAGCCTGGCTTTACGCTCGCCCCACGAGCAGCCACCTGCCTTAACCCAAACAAGCATTCGCATCAAAAAGTAGTCAGATGAAATAATACAGAACCCCGTGGAATACAAGCTTTAATCCCAACAACACGAGCATGCTGCATACCAAGTCTCACAGACTTGTTCCACCCAGTCACACCACGCCCATGAACTCTGCGCGGCCCCGTCCGTCGGTTGACATTGTATTCAGTCATGATAGGCCACTATTCACTGAAGAAAAGCTTGCTCAGTATTCAGTTGGAAACGCCTATTACTCAACAGGATTGAATCGGTCCCATCGCCCATTCAGTCGGGGAACACTCCAGCTGAATTGTAAAGCCTTGTTCCCAGAACCTGCTTCTTCTGTCAGTTCCCCTTCTTCACACCTACTGCTCGGAGTTGGTTTACATTTCAAAGTAACAACAGAAATGGTCGCTCTACTACCACTTCTGGGCCTTGCAGCTGGTGTTCTCACCATTCCGACCCGCACACGAATGGACAGCATCCGGGGTATTCAGGATGATCTCTCCCGCTCTGAGCTACCCCTTTTGGATCTCAACAACAACTCAAAGAGGTACGCCTATAATAAGCTCATCGATCTGTTCAATCCTAGCGAAGCGTGAAGCATCAAGTCTGATGCTCCTTCGTTTCAGGCTCGCCGTGGGCTTGACACCGCTCAAACCTCGCCAGCCTTTCGATAAAGATCAGTATTTTAGCCAAATGTCGGTCATGGGTTATGTTCGCTGACTCTTTCTGGTGTCTTGCGGACAGATGCTGCCCCGCGCCTGCCCGACGATCCACCACTCCAGAAGCAAACCCGGTCGTTGAGTGAGTCTGCCATTGTGCCTGCACACCTCACCAGCCTCTTACCACAATGTTGTGCTGGATCAGTAGGTCGGACATCTGCTCGACACAACACTGTCCAGGAACAACACCTACGTCCGCAAAGGCTGGTCACCTGGCAATTTGTGAGCCACGATCTGGTACGGAGCAGCGTGTGTAACAGCGCACTGAGACAGAACAACCCTTTCCNGGGGGGAGGGTGGGGGGTCATAAAAGCGAGGCCCCTCGCTGGCATGCTATCCCTCAAGAGCGGGCTTTGATCGTTGCCATCTTGACGCCACCGACGGGAATCACGCACGGGCGTCAACGTGAATGTCCAAGTACGCCTCATGGCTGAGCACATTATCGAACTTGCTGAAAACCTCGTCCTTCCCCTACAAAGTACGAAGTACGAAGGTCCGGGCAAATACCTTATTGCAACGCTAAATTCCCCTAGCTCTTGCACGTTACGCGTCGCCAACGCACCGAGTATGTGGCCTCTGCATTGCGCCATTACTGGACGAGCACGGGAAGGCCCACAAATATAGCTAACAAAGCCTGCTTTTCATGAGTATAGGCTCTGCGACCTCTCCGATCTGGAGCTTCGATCCCAGCAGGTAGGCTCTCCGCGCAGTCGTCCATCAAGCAGACGGGAGTGAGCCAGCACCTTTTGGCTCCGCTTCCCCAAACGACCCGGTATGCATGCTAAACTCACTCTGACGCAGCAACCAGCTGTTGGTCAGGTCGCCTGGAGCCAGGCCCTATAAATGTACGTGGCGATGTGTCACTTGCGCCAATAAGCACCACCATCGGGCAGGGGATCGTGGCTACTGTCTTGAAAAAGTAGTTGAAGGGAGTCCGTCGGCCTTTTGGTTTCTCGTGCATTCTTGGTCGCGGATGTGTATGTTCCTATATATGCCCAAAGTTGCCTGTGGACGTGCTTGCAAGGCCCTCCCCAGTGTGCCGAGCGTCCCCGTCTGAACGTGGTACGCTCTCCCCAATACAGGTAAGTCTGCTGCCCATTGCACCGAAGATCCAGACGTACGGTCCTAAAACGACTCGAGATCTTGCGAACGTGGAAGGGCCCCCTGCTGTTTCCATCTCGCTTTCAATTTCGGTGGGCGCATACTGTAAGGCGTGATGGAGCATAATGCTCATTTTTGGCCCATATTTAGGACTGAAAGAAAGGAGAAGGGAAATTAAAGCCGAGTTGCTATTGGGGTCGAGAGCTTTGGCGAAAGCGTGCCACCGCCGCTACAAGCTTCGAAACACCTCAGCACCCACTTCAACTCCGAATGCTGTAACACTTTGGCCTGACCTCCATGGAAAAAAAGGGGAGGAACATACTATCTATGTCGATTTAAGCAGCCGGAACGGCCAGACAGCGTGCTTTTCCGCCTTGCCATCAACTTATTTCAATTCTGCCCGCTCCCATCAGAACATCTGTGCGGGACTCTACCTCTTCAAATGTATAGCACCCGCATCTCTACATCGTAATGCCATTCCATATAGTGCGAGGCGAAACGGCAGCCTTTGCCTGCCTTCAGCCTTCCCACGAATTCCCCTCGCCGAAAGGTTTCGGCCTTTTCCAACTCCCCTTGGCCCGCGTGCCTTCTCGCTTCGCTTCGCCCGCTGTCGCTCGCTCGCCTTTCTCTTCGTCGGTTGTACTGATCTTTCGATCATCGCTTTGCTTCCAATCGGTCCGTCCGGCTTCGGAGACGGAAGGGACCCTGCGTGCTCTATCGGGAAGCTGATGGGCTGGGAGTGTGGGCAGCCGGCTCTCGGACACTGGACGTTGGGCTCTGGACTTTTGGAAACTTGAGTAGGAGCTGTTAGAGCGAGGTGAGTCTTCCTATGTCAGATAGGGCTCTTGTGGCGGAATCTACGGTGCTCAAGTCATCTTTGAACCTCCCAGTCTGCGCCATGTTCCACCTCACCCGCGCCCTCCGGCGCACCGCCCTCCCCTCGTTCCCCTCCGCCCCGCTCTCCCTTCGCCTCGCCTCTACCACCACCACCACCACCAACACCACTACCACCGCCTCCTCGACCTCTACTGCTCCCTCCCCCTCCCGCACTCCCGCGCGCCCCCCGCGCAAGACCGCCCCGCTCGTCCGCATCTCGGGCGGGTTCAAGACGTACAAGCCGATCACGCCGTCGATACGGCACCTGCGGCAGCCCGTTCACCCGCACCTCTGGCGGGGCAAGCCGTTCCGCCTCCTCACGCTGTCGAAGCGCAAGACGGGCGGGCGCAACTCGACGGGGCGGATCGTCTCGCGGCACATCGGCGGCGGGCACAAGCGGCGCCTGCGGACGGTTGACTTCCACCGGTTCGAGGGCGGCGTGCGCGATGTCGTGCGCATCGAGTACGACCCGGGGCGGAGCGCGCACATCGCGCTCCTGCGCAAGCGCAATGACGCCGACCCCGGCGCGACATGGAGCTACATCATCGCGCCTGCCGGGCTCCGCGCCGGGGACACGGTTGAGAGCTTCCGCACGCTGGACGATGCGGGCGTACGCCGGCTCACGCAGAGCAAGGAGTTCGTCGAGCGCTTCGGGGGCAGCTTGTCCGCTGAGAGCTCCGCGGACGACGAGGCCGCGAGCAAGACGACCGCCGGCCCGTCGTCGCTCGACCTCGGTCTCCTCCGCATGCACACTGTCCGCCCTGGCAACGTCCTCCCCCTCCGCCTCATCCCCGTCGGCACCATCATCCACGCGCTCTCCCTCAAACCCAAGGGCCCCGCGCGCCTCCTCCGCGCTGCCGGCTCGTTCGGCCAGCTCATCTCGCACTCGAGCGGCCCCGGAGGCAAGTACGCCCAGGTTCGCCTGCAGAGCGGCGAGGTCCGCTATGTCTTGATGGGGTGCTCGGCGACGGTGGGCACCGTCAGCAACGAGCAGCACCACTTGCGGTCGCTCGGCAAGGCGGGGCGGAGCAGATGGCTGGGCAGGAGGCGTGCGTCCTTTTTCTTCCCTTTCTAATACCCGATCTCCTCTCCTCTTCCCCGTTCCCCTCTTCACCCTGTCCCTCTTTTCCTCCCTTCCCCATCTCCATTCCCAACCCCTCTTTCTTTCCTCGCACCCTCTCTCTTCCCTCCCCGCGGGCCGCCGCTGACCATTTTCCGGTTTCTCACAGCCCACGTCCGTGGTGTAGCGATGAACGCGAAGGACCACCCGCACGGTGGTGGGCGCGGAAAATCGAAGGGTAACAAGCACCCGCGCTCGATTTGGGGCTGGCTGACAAAGGGCAAGCGCACACGCAAGCCCAAGATCGGCAACGCCGGGCACAAGCACGGGAACACTTTGGTGCGTCCTCTCATTCATCTCGTTTCTCTTGGCGCTGGTGGAGAGCGGGGAGACTGATGTGCGGCGCTGGGGCGGGCAGGTCGTGAGGGAGCGGACGCGCGGGAAGACGACAAGGAAGGCTTGAGGTGCTGGTGTGGGTTGTACGGGACGGGTGCGGGCGGATTGGGTCGGGGGGAGAATCGGGACTGGTTGACGAGAAGGGATTGGATGGCTGTGATGGGATGCAGCACGCTTTCGCTTTCTGCTGTCTGCATGCCTGAGTAGCATAGACTATCCAGTTTCTGTTTCAATCTTTCCAGAGTGCGGGGTACTTTGCGGATGCGACGCAAGCGGACAGGCTCATCACCTTACCACAACTGCTGATCAAAGCTCACTCTTGAAGGCTTGCTCAGCAATTGCACTTGATTTCTTTACTTTCACAAAAGAATGAACACCCCTGTTCTCCCTTCCCTTGTCAGTTGACGTAATGAGCTGGATGTGCAGGATACACTACCGGTGCAGCCAGGGATGCTCACTGCAAGCAAGCACCACCTGCTCAGTCTCCTTTGCCTGTTGTCTCAAATACTCAGAACAGAACCCACCGAATACACTATTATTCTTCCTCCTACTCAGATCCACTTGGTTCTGTGATGCCCTTGGCCCGCTGCTGCTCCTGCTGATCTTACTCCACCCTCAAGTCAAGTCTCCCTTGCACAAAGCCCTCCACCCACTTTCCACTGAATTATTCTCCTCTCACTCACCTTCTCTACAGCCTCCTCCACTGCCACCCACACCCCATGTACCAGTTTCACCCTCTTTTGCCACTTCTTAGGAAGCATCCCCTCTCCCAGGTTGCACTCTTTCTAGTCAGGAGGGAGCAACTTTGGAGCCTTGACAGGGTAAAATTTATGATGGAAAAATCTACTCAAATGTAAAAAGAGAAAGGTAAACAGCAGAAAAGGCTGGGGAGGGGAAGGGGGGGTGAAGACCATGCACCAAAGCCTTGCCAGCTCCTCTTCATATTCCTTCTTGCACTTCACAAGGTTCCACTGCTATATAATCACATACACCCTCTCAGATTCATAGTTCTTGTGGCCTGTAAGAGTACGCACATGAGTGCTTCCCATTTGAAGAGATGGTACAGTAGATGAGAGACCGGAATGAACAGGACTGGGGAAAAGGAGGGGGGTGTCCTTATTTGTTGCTGGGCCCTTACTTTGGGTTGAACTCAAAATTTGGGGTCACGGAGAAAGAGCAGTGATGCCATGTGCTCTGGACTGAAGCTGACAGGCTGAGCTTGGCAAGTGGAGTAAGAGCCGCAGACGAGGCAGGAGGCTGTGGAGCAGAGGCAGCTGGCATGCCACGCATTGTCCGCCATGCACCTGACCTAAGTCTATGGGGAAGCCAGATTGCACAAGCAGGTCTTCTCAGATATTCCAACAGACTCTCAGGTTGGACAAAGTGAACTCTAGGGGTTTTTTTAAAAAAAATAGGGCCACAGCTACTCCAACTGTCATCAGCCCTGTTTTCACTCTGTGCACACACAGGCGCCTTGTCATTCAACCTCACTACTATGGGCTTCCCTATGAGAGGATGTTTTGAAAGGCCAGTAGATCTCTCAGCCACCTAGATCTGTGCAGAAGTGATAACTTGTGCCCAGAGAGATGCACAATTGAGAGACACAGGGGGAGCTGAGCTACCATACTATACCTGCTGAGCTTCTGAGCTCTTGAAAGTGTTCTTACTGAAAAAACAGTGAAAGTTTTCCAATCAGGACTAGTTCTGTGAAAGGGATCCTACCTGGATGGACACTAGTCAGGTGGCCAAGTGCAAAGGGGCTTGCTTCACTGATCTCAGTGAGAGACTGATTACAAGGTCATCAAACAAGGTCATACACATTTTATCTAGACTTTCAATCAATCATAGGCTGAGGTTTCTTTTCATCCATGCAGTGCAGGGCCGTGAAACATGGTCAGGAAGTCCTGAGGCTCAGCGGCATACTGTGAGCCACCAGCTGCCTGTATATACCAAGAATGCCACAGCCAGAATAGGACTAGTTGAATCTTATATTTTTCAGAAATTTCCTGACCATAGCAGTGACTTGACTTGTTGCAGCTCATGAGGCAGGCGAATGTTTCTGAGAGCACCTGCGCATGTCATGAGAAGGGTGATCAGGGATAACCCGTTTCAATGCTATACTCAATCTGAGCAGGAACTCTCAGAGGGTGGACCTCAGTGAACCATCAGTCCCTTAGCTGAATAGCCCTATTATGTATCCCTAGTTGTCGTCTAGTTTCAAATTTCCTCTTAAAAGGAATCATCCACAGCTTGGGTGAGCTCTTCTGTGAACTGGAGTACGCCCACGTGTCGTACAGCAACCGTACAACGCACGACCTGCCCTCCTTCTCCACTATTCCCACAATATGCAACCATCTCCGAGCGGTTCTGATAGACCACAAAAATCTGATCTCTTGAAAAGGTCTATCACGCGAATTGCAGCCGTTGCCCTGAGCGCGGATCCTCCGAGAGCGTAAGTCGTGGCCCTCGTTCATCGGCTTCAACGCGAGTAAGCGCGTCAGGGCGGATCTGCGCGTGGCGGCAGTGGCAAGCTGCCTCGGGCAAGTTTCGCTCAAGTGTGGTGTGCGTAAAGGGACTTGAGGAGGTCGAGAAATGCACCTCTGTACGACCCATTTTGACATTCATCTGTGGAAGCCTAGGAGATGTTTCCAACCAGATCGCGCACAAGCAGTCCTCGACCGGGAAGCACCTTCGCCTCAGAGTTCCTTTCGCTCTGCCCCGTCCCGCCTCCGATCAAAGAAAAGGGTCCATTAAACATCCCTCATCTTCCAACACCAACCTTCGAGCTCTTCCTCCAGCCCCAAGACGACTCGCCTCTTACCTGCGCTACAGCGCAGCCGAGCAGCGGTCTGCTGCCCGAGCTGGCGGGTAAGCCAGAGCGGAGCATCGCAGACGGACTTCTTGAAGGGGACCCAGCCTACTTGGTGGCCAAAGTGGAGGTCCTTCGATGAGAATGGGAGGAGGACGAGGACGAGGACGAGGAGGGTGAGGAGGATAGCCGGGCTGGCTGCGATGTGGACGCTGCGAGTGTGAGTGGAGTACGGAAGATGTGACGGGATGCACAAACCGCTCACCGCACACACAAGGGGCGACGCGATGGACCTCAAGCCTTTTGCAGAACCGCTTTCCGACGCGGACAACTTCTGGGGCTCGTCGAGCCTTCAACGCTTCAGAGTCCAGCACGTAGGCCACCTCGACGTTCCCCACGTTCCTCCCCTCGCCTCTACCTTCTACCCCGTCCTCCTCGACACATCTTGCGTCTTCGAGCCCGACAAGCTTCTAAACCTCGTCCTCGCAATCCTCCACGGCTAGCGCTTTCACCGCCGCGCCATCGCCGCCACAGCGCCAAACGAAGCTGGCACTCAAGTTGGTGAGTGGGCTTGTCATGGATCCTTTCCCGGAGAATCTCTTCTCAGTCATGGAACGCAATGCTGCGAAGCGTGAGCTGCCTTGTGGTCTTCTAGAGCTGGGTCGTAGCCGATGCTCAATTCTGCGCAATCAGAGCCGCCAATGCCAGAAGGCCCACTGGCTTGCACAAGGTCGCTGCATCGGCACGAAAGCGTACAATCGCAACCTTGAGAACGACGCCGCGCTCCTGGCGAGGATTCCTGGGGGCCTGACGCCGCGGGCGGCCCTCGACCTCGTCCGGGCCTGGGAGCGCAAGTGCCGGAACCTACTCGACGTCGCGCCATCCTCGCTTTCGATCTCGCGCCGCCCGAGCGGCGCAGCTTCGCCGACACACTTGCTGCTCATCCACTTGACTTGGCGCGGCGGGCAGGGCGTGCTGTTCGGGAGGTGCTTTGCGGTCGACCGGGAGCGCGCGGACCTCGTACAGATGGAAGAACTCCGGTCGATCCTGCCCCATCGCCCAAGTGCGGGAGGTGCAGAAGGCGGAGACGCTGAAGACTGCGCACACCCTGGGTTTCGCGGGATTCTGTTGACGGTTATCATGTGCGTGCGATTGTTAACTGGCTACCGTGCTGTAAAGGAGTTACGCGTGACTGATTGAGACCTGACGCAGGTCTCCTGTGAGCTCCCACATGAAGCGGCGAGCCTAGCCTGCCTCGACATGTCCCCTATCGTTCCCTGCATTAGCTGCTGTGACATAATGTCGTCCAGACCCCTAAGTGACTCCTCGTAGAAGTCCTCGATACTGGGACGGCCGGTGGGCGCGAGCTCTGCAAACATCTCACACGTAGATGGCTTTACACGGGCACCCGCGTATCCCTCTGGTAGGACCATCATCTCTGCCACGTCTGTCGTGGTACTGGGCATAAACGCATGCAACTGCTCTCCCCTCGCCGATCGCCACCCCTCCGCCGGCATGTATGAAGCAGAGGCCGCCGCCAGGGCGGCGGGTGAGGCGTAGACACTAGTGAAGGGGTCTTCTCTCTCCTGCCTGACGAACTGGATCCACTGGCGCGCCTCTTCCACTGCGAGGGGCGAGGATATTGGATCCTACCTTCGTCGCGACCCGCGAAAGAGTTATCGATCATCTGGGTTACACACGCTGACCTTCCCAGGGAACAGTGGGGTCTCCCAAGTATGCTCTCGCGTCTGGACATGGAGGAGGGCGTGGGGGGTGGGCCGCATCCAGAGCTCCCGCCGTGGAAGGACCTGCTCTGCCAGACAGTCGACGGGAAGTACAAGAGGGATGTGTGAATATTCTAAAGCGCATCAAGTTTTCTTGCTCCCTTGGCTTATTTTTCGTTTTTGCGCGGTGCGCTGGGACCGTGTAAGGCCTGTATAATATGGGTTAGTCGCGATGACCCTACGTAGAGACCGCTTTGAGGCAGCGCCAGCGGAAAAGCAGTCGGTCGCACGGGAGTCTTTGCGCAATTTCCATCTTGTTTCTCCTCTTCTTTCAGTTTAGTTGAAGCTCGGTATGGACAGCGAGCGCACTTGAAAAAAAGGATTGAAAGCAGCAATGTGATATGGTCTAAGCAGCAACAGCCTGCTCCTTCTCCCCCTGCACCACCGGTGGCTCCTCAACCGGTGTGGGCCCAGTCTCCGCCGCCTTCCCACCCCCCAGCTCCGCCGTCTTCCCATCCCTCTCGCCCTCCGGCACAGCCAGAATCGTCTCTTCCGCCGCCCTCTGCGGCACGGTCCCCTCCCCGCTCCTCTCCTGCCCCTCACCTTCCTTCCTCCTCCGCTCCTCCAGCGTCCTCCTCAGCCCCTCCCCCACCGGCCCCTCAAGTCCCTTCTCCTCCCCCAGCTCCATCTCAAATACCCTTGCCATCTCTGCATGACTCTTCGTCCGCGCCTGCCGCTCTTTCCGGTCGCGTCGCGCCTCGCGCGAGAGCGGGGAGAGCAAGGGCGTGGGCGTGTGCTGCGCGAGGACGAACTTCGTGTTCGGCCAGACGTTGTCGAGGGCGTACGCCTGTGGGATGGGAAGGGGGGGTGAGAT
>JTLS01000020.1:0-46060 GCA_000826855.1 Basidioascus undulatus | reverse complement strand
GGGATTCGAACCCACGCCCTTTCGGACCAGATCCTTAGTCTGGCGCCTTAGACCGCTCGGCCATCTCGCCCGCCACTTCAATGTCGAAGTCTTCCAATATTTGCTTATCGCAGTAGTTTCGAAATCCCTCCTGAAGAAGTGCAAGCAAAGACTACACGTCCGGTGCGGCTGAGAACCATAGAGAAGAATACCAGGAAGAAGTGGAATGGAAAGGCGGGATAGGGTTACCTCTTGCGGCGGTTGGACCTTTGCGGACACAGCTCCCCGACGTCCACCCTTCGCTCTGCATACCCTGGCGATCATAGCCGCTTCCTGCCAGATAAAACTCGCTTTACCTTTCAACCCGGAACCAAAACATCAAAAGTAGTTGTCCCTCACCTCTTTCCTGAGATCCAGGCGCTCATCATCGCCGAGGCCGGCGCGCCCTTGCACCCGCTCGCGTACACCCGGAACTCCGCCACCCTGGCGTCGCTCTGCCTCGTATCGCGCTCCTTCAACGCGCGCGCCACGCCGACATTCTAAGGATCGATCACCGCATTGGGCGACAAGAAGATATTGAAGCTCGTCAACACCGCGGAAACGAATTCGCCGCTACTCGCTCTCACTCACTCATTTCTGTCAGACCGCGCCCTTGCGCGCCCTTGAGCATCGCGATCAAGAGGCCCTGTTTTTGAGTGCGTGCAATCTGCGGCGCCTCTGCATGGAACAGTAAATGGCGAGCAATTTCGCCAGTCTGCACGCCCTGGGAGAGTGCTGGGAACCGTACCATGCTCTTTGCTCGATGCCAAAATATCAGTCGCAAACGGTCAAACGCCTCGCGGTGTCGTATATCCATTTCCATGGTATGCAAGAGGTGGAAGTCCTCCTTGGCACGCCTGCCCTCACTCATCTCGCTGTTGCTTCGTGCGACATGCAGTTCCAGCGAGACCTCCCGGCGTCTCCCGGTTTCTGGCCGGCGCGCCTGCCCTGCGCAAGCTCATTCTCGGTTTCGACATACACGGCCCGCACCGTTACCGATATGGCGACGAAGGGTTCTCTGCCATGATACAAATTCGTTGCCCAAGGCTCTGCGGGCTAAGGTAGTCGGCATCCTGTATACGAGTGAGATACGGTTCGATGAGCCCGTTGTTAAGTTGTTAATGGAACGATATGGGAGATAGAAGAGAGGTTTGACCTGGGACTTAACCTGTGTGGGACGCTTGTGCCTGTTCGTTAGCCGTATTTGTGGTAGTGCGAACGCGACTTGATTTGATGAATCGCGGCCGTGTGACTCTGAATCTTTGAAAGACCTCCTCTCCTCTCGTCCAACGGTCAAGTGTCTCGCACAGCGCGACTTCGCTGGCCGTTTGGACGATGCATTGTCCCCGCCCAAGCGGGGAATGTATGAAGATAGGTACACTGGTCAAACCACGATCACTCCAATGCCCGACATTATCTTTGCCTGCATGGTAGCGTCTCTGCCTCGTATTTACCTCGAGACGTGAGGCTGCCATGTCAACGCATTCCACCGGACAGAGAATGCATCAAGATACGAAATATCAATGTCTCTCAAGAGAGCTACAAGTCATCGGGCAGCCTGAACTTTGGCGCAGCATCGATCTCGTACCGCGAGCTTCTACCTACCTAGACCACTACTTGCCCATCTGCCACACTGTCTCTCAGACCTCGCCTTCCCTTTCGTCATGTGCCTGCACGGGGAAGTCTAACAAGACAGTTCCGGTGGGTCATATCTAAGTGTGGAAGGATGTGGAACGGTAGGCGATGCTGGATAAAGCTACTCAGAACAAGACGGAGTTCAATCGCCGCTGCTGCTGCCTGGACTGCCTCCCTTTCTTTCTCAAGGCCGCAGACTTAAGCGGCACACAAACAAGTGTCGCATGACGCGGTACTATCATGCTAGAATGAAAATTGTCCCAAAAAGTGATGCTGATGTGTGTCGATACTCATGCTTGTATGCAGGTTATGAAGTGCTCATGGAGATCCCCCTACGCCGCCAAGATATCTACCCACAGCACCCCTGAGGGCGTCAGTCCGAATGTAGCACATCCTAAGGGAAAATGGGTATACAACGCACCATATCCTCGATGCGACGGCGAACGCTCAATGCCTCTCTACCTCGAGCACCACGCCGGTGGACGTCTGTCCGACCCCGCCGAAGCGGTCAAACCTCATCCATCTCCTCCCACCAACGCCTTCCGAGCATCACCCATCCTCTCAAGTTCGACTCACGATGTCCACAACCTTCGGCTCTCCCATCACATCCCTCACAAACTCCCAAGTCCCCCACGGCTCGTCCTCCTCGTCCGGATGGGACACGAGCCCCGCGGGGCCCACGGGACGCTGATGGGGCGTCGCGGGGCCGAGCTGGATGCCGATGTCGGGGAGATTGGCGAGTAGGAGCGCTGCGCGTTCGGGCGGGGAGAGCGAGGCGGAGGAGGAGGGGTCTAATCGGCGGTCGATGGGTCGGGGATGATGACGTCAGTGATGAGCATGGGGAGGAGGGTAGGAGTAAGATGGGACGCACAGGCCATCTTGAGCGAAAGGCGGCTCGGGAGGGACGAGAGAGAGGAGGAGGAGAGCGTCGGGGAGGACGTCGAGCGGTCGGCTGGCAGCGGCGGGGAAGGTCAGCGGGCAGGGGGACGCTGGAGATGGAAGAATGAGGCTCGGGCGTACACATGTTGGAGTGGAGATGCGGTGCGGTGATATGCGAGATGCGGATGCGGAAATGTGTGCAAGAGGTTGATGCCCAATATGCGAAAGTGGATGGTGATGGTGCGAAGGCAAGCGACTGAGGCTGGTTATGGATGTTGGGCGTGGCTGCGAGCGACTGAGCCTCGGTCGAGATGGGAGTGACCCTCTTCTGTCAGGGGCAACGATCACCTGCTCGGCCCGCCTCGGCTACGACGGCAACGGGCACTTGTAGAACCTCCCATGTGAAGCGCATGGTGCAAGAGTGAATATTGCCTGTGACGACTAGAAAAATTGGCTGTCGAAAAGGGGAAGGCCCTCGTAGTGCCGCGAAACCATCGCGGGCGACGTTGCCAACTGTGCCGCGCTTGCTCGGATTCTGCCCGCAAAATGGCGCAGCTTGCATAAATAACGGCACCTTTACACTCAACAGTCACAGGCGAACGTGTTCAGGAGGTTGCAGAAAGTCTGCAGGCAGCCAACTTAAGCGGGCGGACAGCGTACAGCGGGCATGTCCACGACGTCTAGGCCGGCGTGGTCCGTGCTGGGTCAACAGCGGAAATGCTGGGCTTGCTTGTTGACAATTTGAAAGTCTCAGGTCTGACATGTTGTAGAGAAAGGACAGTTTTCCACGTTGCGGCCCTTCTTGTCGTTGCACGTTCTTGAGGATCCAGTGAACAAACTGAATCGAGCAGAAGAAGCATGTCCGATCTCCTTCCTCCTTGCGTTTGTGGAAGACTCACAGCCAGATGTTGTGTAGAAACATACATAGATCTGGGTAGGGCTCTCGGTTGAATGCGAGTATTTCCTGCACGTTTGCGGTGCTTTCTTTCCCCCACGGGTAACGTGCGTTCTCGCGTTCCGAGACTCTCAATGGCAGCAAGTTCGACAGTGGTGATGCTTTCAATTTTTTCCCTTACACCGCTGTATAAATTTTCTGTGCAGAGGACCAGTCTCCAGTCATGGTGAGAAGCGGGAGGCCGGCGAGCGCAGGAGGTGCAAAGCACGCCCGGATTGGCGGCCCCATCCCTCATACCGAGCTTAAGCTGGAGTATGAGTTTGATATAAAAGTTACAATTCAATGGGCCCTCCCCCTAGGCCTCAGGCGCCGGAGGCGCTGTAGAAACTGCAGCGCATCGTTCTGACGTTGGCATGCGTCGAGAGTTTCACGCCGCTGTGCCACTTGAAGAAGAGATGCGGCCTGATCGGGCCAAGAAACGCCTCAATCATTTGAAGTAAACCTTTGTCAGGTAGTCTTGCTCGTACGTCTGGTACGTGGAGCCCGGAAAGGAGTGCAAAGCATGTTCATTTGTCAGGTGCTGCTATCGTGCTTTCGTACTGTATTGGTCGACTGGAGGCGGAACTGGGCTGGGCCATAGCAGACTCACCTACTGAAAGACCTTCGAAAGAGATGCCCTAGTTTATTGGCTCTCATACCACCACCTGCCAAGTGACCGACTGTGACACTGCTTCAGATCTTGCGGAGGTGAAAGGGACAGTCCTGCCTGTCGCTTGTCATCTTGGGTCGCGTTGGATTTCAATATGCTGTTGCCCATGTCTAGGCTTGGCTCTTTTGTGAAGTTATTTTCTAGGAGAGCTCCCGCCCAACCATTCAAAGCACGATTCCATTCCCAGCCTTCGCCCGGGCCCGCGACGAATCGGACACGGCAAGCCGCAGCTGTCCGCGTGCACACCGGACTGATCCCCACCGCAGTTGCCTCTCACTTCTTCCCCACTACCACCATACTCCCGAAAAATTTCCAGGCTCCCCGGCGACCCTCGTAACCCCTACGACCCCGCCTCGCTCTCGACGGGCTCGGCGTACGTCGACGGCATGCTCCAGGCGCAGGGCCTCTTCGGCTCGCCCATGCACCTGCAAATGCTGCAGTCGCTCGGCCGCGGCAGCGACCCGACGCTCCAACGCCACATGTTTGAGCCAGCTGCAGTTTGTCCTTCACGCCGTCGAGAAGCAAGAGAGGGAGTGGGAGGAGAGGGCGAGACACAGGGAGAAGCGATGCTGCGCGAGAAGCAGGAGTGGGCGAGGGTAAGTTGGGGTGCCTATTGCCCGCTTCTAGAGCTCGGATGATATTAAATCTGATATATTTTTCACGGGTCTTGGTGAACAGCAAGCGGCCAAGATGCTCGAGCTCAAAGAACAGGTTTTATTCAATTTTCGTAGGCTGCGCTTCTCCTGCAAAACGACCTGCACCCGCTCAACCGAGGTAATGCTTGCAGGAAAACCACACCCTCCGTACCGGAGACCTCAAGAACGCTCGGACACTGTATACCGCGTGCATTACGTTGGCTCCACAAGACCCTGTCTACTACTTGAATCGCTCGCAGGCTTGCTTCCAGCTGGGCCTGTGCGTATGGTTTTGCTCCGTATTGTCTCCTATCGGGCTCTTGCTGACGATCGTTGGGGCCTTGACAGCTACGGGAGCTCGGAGATGGATTCCAGTTTGGTGGCGAAGACAGACCTGGGGAATATGAAGGCGCTGTTCAGGCGTGGGCGGACAAGGAGGATGCTCAGAAAGCTGGAGGAGGCCAGGCACGGTGCGTACGAGCATCTTTGCTACCGCTTGTTTGAACCACTAACCATATATCCCCCTCAGACCTCGAACATGCTCTTATAGAGTCCCCCAACAATCCCCACATCCTCTCCGAGCTTGCCGAGGTTGGCGTGCTCGAAGGCAAGAGCGCCGCGGAGCTCGCACGCTGTGTCGCGGAGCAACGCCGCTGCGTCAACGAGAGTGAGGACGCTCCTTTCTTCCGTGGCAAGGCTTCCATTTTGGAGGATGTCTTTCAGGTGCTGCTGGAGGTTGAGGAGCCAGAGTTGGCGAAGAAGGTCCGTGACGAGAAGTAGGAGAGAGTTGGGCGAGAGGGGTGGGGAGAGCAAGCGAAGGCATCTTGTGTATGAAATCTACAAAAGAGACTCAAACACAGCTGATACTTATACTCTTGGAGATACAAAGCCTGCTTGTGCATTGTCGTTCGATAATTCTGATGCACAAGCTCGACAGGTTCGATGGCATCGCCTGCTAAAAGATGTTGGCCGTTGCACTGTCCCTGCTTCATCTCCAGATTCATCGCGAAGTATAAGATACCGCTCTCTTCCTTGTAATGTTTAGTTATTGGCCTCTGCTGCGACCCTCTGAGGCTTCCTTCGGCGTTCTTATGAGCGCCAGGACTCAGGTCGGCAGTGCCACGGAAGAGTGAGTGTTGATGGAACCGTCGCCAGCGATTGGACTCGTGCGCAGACAAGTACGAAGTAGTGCCTTTGAAGAAGGAAGGTCATTTATGAAGATCTTAAGAGGGGTCCGTCATTGATACTTCTAGGGTAGGAAGTACTTGGCAACGGCCTGCGCCGGCTGCGGCCTGGGCTGCCCTGAGCTCGCAAATCCGAACCGCGGTACCCTCCACGGTGGACAGGAAGAGCGCTCCGTTGCATAGCCTTTAAGAATCCTTCAGTTACCTATCCAAGGACTTGCAGGTTGTTTCAATCCAGCGAAGCTGAACAAGACGAGAGAGTTCATCTCTTGAAGCCTGGCGGCCATGGGCCTCACTAGTTGACGTTTTGATGGACTTACTCTTGTTATAAATATTCAAACCATCTAATGAAGAGAAAAACTTGGCAATTTTTATTGGGCCGATAGTGTCAGTTGGGTGTAAAGGCCGCCGTCCTGCAGCGTGCACGAAGACGTTGACTGGCCGTCGCGCGCTCGCGAGACCCTCTTCGCTCTCTTCCTCCCACTCTTCCATTCGGGAAAAAGCGGATCCGCATCCTGAGCCTGCCCTGGACGCTGACTGGAGTCCCTTTCGAAGTCTTTTCAATGATCTTGGCATTTTTTCGTCTCCCATGTATGGCTGACACCGGCGGCGGGCTTCTCGTCCTCTCGAACTCCATCGCACTCTCTCAACGCTTTGCTCGAGCTCGTCCAGACCCGCCATGCCCAGGGCGTCCTCGTTCAATCCTACAGCGCCGGCGCTGACGCTCGATATGCCGAACCGCCTCTTCTTCCCTGGAGACGCGGTCTTTGGCACTGTCGCGCTGGACCTGTCCGTCGCGCAGAGGGAGCATATTGACGAGGTGTCGGTCGTCCTCATCGGCACCCTCCGTATGTACGTTCTTCTCTCTTACATTCCGTGTGAGATCGTCTCGTTGTCGCCCTCACGCTCATTGATTCTTCTCTCTTGCGCAGCCAGTTGGACCAGCGCCCGGGCACGCTGCGCGGCGTAGCCGACAAGCAGACCCTCGTCCTCTGCCATGAGAGCACCGTGCTCTGGCGCGCCGGCGAAGCCTATCCTCCTCCCGGGATGCACACTCTCCGCCTTCCGTTCGCCCTCGTGCTTCCCGCAAGCCCGATGCTTCTGCCTAGCTTCGAGGGCGGGGGCGCGGCGCACGGCGCCGGCTGCTCGGTCAAGTACCAGCTCGCCGTCCTCGGGCAGCGCACGTCTCCCACCCGCGATATCGACGCAGGGAGGCCTCACATGACGACGGCTCGGGAGATCGTGCGCGTCTTGAACGTGCTCAGGCGCGATCCCGAAGGCGCGGTCGTCAAGGCGCGACTCGAGGCGCAGGATGGGCAGTGGGATGGAGATTGGGGAATGCGGAAGGAGTGTAAGAAGATCAGGAGAGGGCTTGTGGGGGGTCATGGGATCGTACATGCCGAGGTGCGTCCGTCCTCTGCGCGTGCCTTGCTGCTCCTGCACGCCTATTTTTCTCGTTCGCGTGCTTCCAGGGACCTCTTGCTCACTTGATGGGAGGGATTCATTGCAGCTTCATATACCCTACATCAACAACTTCCCCCTCGGAACCGCCGTGCCGTACGCGCTACATATTCGCACGCAGTCCAAGCGGCTGCCCTCGCCGACCCACACGCCCCCGCTCAAGGTCTTCCCCTGCCCGCCCACATCCGGCTTCGGCCTCTCGATGCACCTTACGCAGCACCTCGACCTTCGCGCCCACGGCATGTGGCAGGCCGTGAACGAGCAGCTCGGCTCGCTAGGTGGACTCGGCGTCCGCGCGAAGGACACGAAGCGCGGTCGGCAGGGGGAGGCGGCGAATGTGAAGATCGGGGAGTGGAAATGGGTGGAGGAGGAGGAAGAGGAGGACGAGGGCGAGCGGAAGAGATGGAAGCGGCTGAGGCGGAAGAGGACGGGTATGGGAAGGTGGACGAGGGAGGTCACGTTCAAGGGGCACATTACCCTCAACTGCGCGCCGAGCTTCGCACATGTCAACATGGAGGTGCAGGTAAGCTTATTCACCTCAAGTTTTCACCGCTAGAGGAAGGGATTGTGTGGGACGGCTGCGAGTCTCGAATGCGATCGCTAAGGGAGCGGGGGAGGTGCAGCACTTTCTCGATGTCCGGGTGCCCTTCAAGGGCATCGGGAACTCGCTCGACCTTCGCGTACCCATTCGCATCTCCTCCGGCCTCGTCGCCAATCCCGGTCCGCCGTCCCCGCCGCCGACCGCCTACCACACCGCTCCTAGCACGGCGAGCGGAGGACACGACTACGCCGATCATGACCGATACAAGGACGCCCTGCCGTGCGTCCGTCTCGTCCCTTTTACTTCGGCGGCTTTATTTGAAAGCAAAGAGTATGAATCCGCTGACAGCGCGGGGCACTTACGCAGGCGCTACTCGGAGCCGCTCCCGCCGGGGCAAACGCAAGTCAACGTGGATGGGGAACGCCGTGCGAGTGTGGAAGAAGGGGAGGGGGATGGTGGGGGAGCCGAAGCCGGAGGAGGAGTGGGAGTAGCGGTTGGCACTTCCACTGCGTAGGAGAGCACGAGTGCAGTTGAAGGGGTGTGGTTGCGTCGGTTGGGGGAGGGGCGCTTTGGAAGGGGTCGGAGCGCATTGACGACCTATGCTATACGTCCTAAGACTACTAATACACATATGTAATATGCATCTAGCTCGGAATTTCTGGCTCGCCCCCTGTGAAATCTGGTGAACTTCGAAGTCCTCGGATAGACGGTCTTCCGTCGCCTGGAAGTTCGATTTACCGCTATTCTGTGCATTTGCTCAACCGTCCGCCCACCAAGAGTTTTTTATGGAACTGTCTCAAAGTGCCGTAGGTACTTCCGATACAGCTTCACAGCGCATTGCGAGATGCGAGCCACTGAGCAGTACTGCGCTTGACGTTGACTGAGCTCGGAACAGCTCGTTGGAGTGCAACGCTAGACATGATATGTGTGGCCGTCAGAGCTGATTGTACGGCGAGATGCATAAAGCTATCCAAAGTTGGCGCCGGGTAAGTTGGTCTTCCGCGTTCCATGCCATTGTCCAACCTTGCGGAACAAGCCAAACCGGCGAGCAGCTGTTACGGATCGTCGAATGCCGCTCGAATCAACTCAACAAACAGCGATAAGGACAGCAGGCCGACGCAAAGCAGGTCACTTGCTTTCGGATCTATAAGTTCCCCCGCCCGACCCGGTCTATGCAAGCTACAGCGTCCTCAAACAACAGATCCCGCAGCAGACTCTCCTCCCGCCCGAGAGCATCAAAGCTCAGCGCACCGCCCCAGCCGCCCTCAAGCTCCTCGCCGCCGCGTCTAGCAGCGCGGCGTTGTGCGCATCTTCGAGCTTCAGACTGCGACACTCGATCGCGGTCAATTCCCGCCCGTGCCCGAGGAGTACGGAGCGAGTGAAAGTGAGAGCGCGAGTGAGGGACAGCGAAGAGCGGTACGACGAAAGCAGGTGGGTGATGAAGATTGAGATGGTTTGGGAGTGATACGGGCTGGCGGTGGGAGAGCATGTCCACGCGGAGGTTGGCGGCTGAGGATGAGAGGCAACAGTCGTAAGCGCCCTTGGGTAGTATGGAAATGAAGCTTTGACTCAGTCAGTATTCCTACTGCGTTGGCCGCCAGCGATTCACCCGCGTATTCCCAGTCGATCAGCCCGATTATCCCATCTCAGACGAGGATGATCCCGGTCCCTAAGTCGACGATTCCGAAGCACCAATCCTCCTTCTTCTCCGATATGTGCCGCTCCACCCGGTCATCTAGCAAGCCTGCGTCCGGCACCCCGGCCTTGCTTAGCAGCCGCCTAGGGAGGGGGGCGAAGAGCTCGTCCACAACGCGGGCGGATTGGGTTCTCGAAGGGGCAGCCGCAAGGGCCGACAAGGTCGATCGCGAAGTCAGCGACGTCGGAAGAGAGGTATTGTTTCAGCGTGGGGATGCGGCTGAGGTCCGACATGATGAGGATGTTGTGCTCGTGGTCATGTGAAGAAGCTCCGGAACACGAATCATCGGGTGGCGCTTGAGGACTTCAGAGAGGTTCGGCATAGCGTTTCCGCCCGCAGGTGGGGCGTCTGCGGACATCACGTTCTCTGGTCCCGGGCCGAGGGCTGCAACGTATGGGGGAGCGTATTTGCATATGATTCTTGAGCGAGAGGTGCTGGACGAGGGGAGGGAGATCGGGCTCCAGAGGGTCGCGCTGACGGTCTCGTTCGTGAGGCCGCCCTGGAAAGGCTCGACCGATATGGGTGCCACTGCGACACCGAGGAGGTTCGAGAGGTAGAATGGGAACGGGAAGGAACTTGAGATCGACACTGCCCGAACGAGCGGGAGAGGGAAGCAGCGAACGATCGAGGGAGGAAAGTGTTCCAGGGTTCAAGGCGGTACTGCGAACCGCTGTTCTACGGATCAATTTAAAAGGCTTGAAGAGAGCAAAACCGTCCAGGGCGGTAATTGATGGTTGGAATAGAAGAGAGGAAGACGGGAACGGTGTGTGCACTTGCGTGCGTCGTCTCTGAAAGCCCGAAAGAAACACACAAATGGCCGAAACCGGAAACGAACACAACACCGCGAAACAGTCCCGGTACTTCTACTAACAAAGGTTGAGACATATAAAACAACCCTTTACACATCTTTCCAATGTTAATGTGACCTATGGGCGTGGCGCTCAGTGACTGACATGAATGCAAGGTGCGTGGTCAGCTCCTGTCTGGATGAAAACACTCGGAAGCCAACGGCCATTCTTTGAAGCCCTTGGACGCTGGCCAAAGGAAGTCTGTTTTGTAATTTGCTAAGTCTAGGAGCCCTAAGAGCTCCCCATGCATGCATGACCGGCCGGTTTCGCATAGGAGCAAGATCACCCGTTACCTCCCTCACTGCCTTTTCACCCGGAAGAGGTATGGCAAACGCAACAGAGCTAGTCTTGGCTGCGAAGAAACCTCCGTTAGGTAATACTTGTGTTTCACATCACATGCGAAACTGTTGACAGTATGGCCCTGACCTCGTCGCAGCCCACACTGCAGGGATTCTGGTATTCTCGACAGGACGCGAAAGTTGCTCTACAATCCGTTCCCTTGATGAATAAATGACATCTGGGATCGGCATGTTGCTGCGAGGTTAGTGGGCGACCATCTTCGAAGCTGCTTGCAGTCACGCGAAGACGGCTGCCATTTGCCACGAAAAACACTTACACCGCATAGAACTATTTTTTCGAGCCCGAGACGCAGGGGAAAGTCCTAGTCCTCCGGTCAGTTCCGGTCGTTTCATCACCCATCTCCGATTTTTGCGAGTTGAACCACCGTTAAGCTGCGTCGCAGTTTCGAAATTTGGTGCGTCACAAGCGCGGAATGGCACCGCAGTTGAAGCGTGGTCTTTTCTGTTCGTCTGACTTGACTTTGAGATAGCGCGTAGATCACCGCTCATGCCTCACACTGCGTGCCGCTCGACCTTCCCTTCGCAGCCGCCCACACACCCCGTAAAGCGCGCTCGGGCATCATTCTTCACCTCTTCTTTCGCCAAAAAGCTGTTTCTAGTCCTACTCGTCCATCGGCTTTTCATTCGATCTGACCCAATGCTCGTCTTCGTGCCCTTCGACGTCGTCGTGCACATCGTCTCGCTTCTCGCCGAGCCGTCCCATCCCCTCGCATACGGATACACGCAGGACGTGCTTGATGCCCTCATCACCCTCCCTTTGGTTTCGAAGGACGTCCAGCACACAGTTCTGCCCCATATTTACCGCACCCTCAGCATCCGCACCGGCCACACTCACTTCTCTCGCGTCCTCGCCGCATTTGCATCACGTCGAGTCACTATCACTTTGCGTCCATACCGGCGTCCATTTCGAGGAACGATCTCAGCGGCTGGCGCGCCAGCTTTACAAAATCCTCCAAGGGGTAACCCCCACTGTTCGTCGGCTTGTGATCAACGGCGATGTCTCTCGCACAGGCTCATCGCGATGCCTCGATCTTCTCTCCTTCACGTAAACTCAAGCTTAGCTCGGAATGGCCCAGAGCGACATGGGTTTGGGAGGTGCTGGCTCGTATGAAGCTCATAGAGTTCGTATGCAGTTCGGCCATGTCGCGCTGGATATCATGCGGCCACACGACCTATGCGGTCGGTTTCAGGCTCTCTCGTGGGGACCCTCCACGCTGCAGTGGCTGTTCCTATCGATGTCGGACTCGCCGAGTCTCTTCCGCCACACCTGCATATTCAGCGCTCTTACGCATCTCACGCTTGCTTTATTCGTTGCACGCTCAATAGGCACGAAGACCTCTCCGGGCAATCGTCTATCTCGCGACCACCGCCAGAGCTCTATGTCGCATTGTACTTGTTTTTTTGCGACTGAAGCCTATGGGATGAGAAGGTTCACAGCCTTGAGCAGGCAGTAGCCGGCCCCTACACCATCGACATCGTGCTCCAAACTCTCGACACTGAGTGAGGCGGTGGGATGGGACGAAGAACAGATCCTATACCGTGGAGAGGTGTGAGGAGGAAGGCTGGAGTCCGAACTGGGCGGGACTGCATTTGCTTGACCGAATCCGGCGGGACTGTTTGGAATCGCCTGGGCTACAGCGAGCAAGAGGACATTACAACTTATTTTGAATATCTGAGGCTGGTTTGTATCAAAGACGCCCACTAGTTATGCAGAGTACTTTGTCCGTAAGTTCACGACTACTGGCCCCTTTTGAGGCAGACACGCGCAGCTGGGATATCGACTACCGCGGTGAGAGCTCGTCGCTGAAGCCCTCGAAAACCAAGCTTATCCATCAGAATTAAAGAACAAACTGATTTGATGAAAAATACTTGACGAGTGGAAGGTGCGCTGCGCTGCAAGGTCTCGGGGACCGTGGTTGAGTGAAGTGTCGAAGCTTCCGAGCTCCGGTAGTACCGTTGTCAACCTTCAGAACCCGCGCTGTTTTCGTTCAACAGGGGAAGGCGTCCGCCGCCCCTGTTGTGCGGACTAATGCGGCCGCTCCAACCTCGGCAAGACTATCGTATCTGGGACAATCGTGACAAGGCTCAGGCAACGCCCATGATTGCATTTGAGGATTGCATTCCGCACAGCCATTTGGAGTGCCACTCAGCACGCTCCGTTTTAAAGGCTGACCGTAAACCTGTAAATGCTCGTGATCTGGAGACCAACACATACTCCATGTTTAAGAGTGTCGAGGTTGCTCTATCTATATGTGTGTTGCTCTATCTATATGTGTGCACGAGGCACAGCGATAGGAACACGAGCAGAGCGGACCGCTGTTCTGAAACAGGGAACACCTTCAACGCCCGCCCTGCTGGAAGAGCATCACATTCCAACATATTGCAAAAGGGTCGCAGATATATACATAAAACTCCAGTCTCTTTGCTTTGCGGACGGTACACGAGTGGTCAGCGCCCCGAACGTCCCTCCGGTGGTGAGGAGGTGGTTCCCCTTGCATTGTTGTCGTCGCCCCATCTCCTTTACCATCCTCTCCCTCACCACCTCTGTTTCCCGCTTCTGTTATTCGAAATGCTCTTTTCCACCCCCTCCGTTTCCCTGGCCGCCGCGGCCGCCGTTCTCCTCCTCACTCCTTCTCAAGCTTCGCCAACTGGCTCTCACACGGAGAGTCGCCGTACCTTCGGCGAATTGGAGCGCATCAGCGACACTTGTGGTACTTTTGAGAGTAAGTCACCTTTCGAGGGTGGTTGAACTGGGCTCGGCGGACACGGGAGGAGTAGACGACGTTCTGATGTTCGACGGCGGATGCCAGGCTTGGACATCTTCGGCTCGACGTTTTCCTTCCGCAGCGGCCTTGCGGCATGCGTCTCGGAGATCAAGACTCGAGGCATATTCCAGTTCGAACACTTCAACTCCTCCGGGGTCTCGGCTTTGGTCGGGAGGACGTACAAGGAGTACGAGTGTAGTGCGGGGCAGAAGAAAGCGATCTGGGATGCTGGAGGGTTCTTCGAGGGGGGCTCGTGCACGCTCACCCACGATCTGTTGAAGAACATGACCTGCAACTCGGTGAGCCTAACAATGTGCGCGTTTGGTCACTACTTCGTTCTGACTTCCTCCACCATTATCTAGATGTCCGGACACTCCAACGGCCACAAGTGCTCCTTCTGGCCTTTCTCGTGAGTGCCACAAGCAGTCCGTTTGGACATGATGCATGCGTAAAGATGAATCTGACCTCACCCGATACTTTCAGCATCCGCCGATGCTCTAGGTTGAACCCCTGCGACTTCGAATGTCCGTTCCCTTATCAGAAGGTGAGCTTGATCCTCAAATTCACATCGAATGTGAGGCATTCCAAGTCATACTCTTTCAATCCAGTGTGGCGACACCTGCTCGCTTCATTGCAGCTCGAAGGCTCTTGGCCGCCGCAACCTTCCTAAGAACGCGTTGGGCGGGGCGGCATGCCCGGAGAACCGCACTCTATGCCCCCTCTTTGACTCGTCTGGCGGGTATGAGTGCCTCGACACGACCGTGCGTGATTGTCTTTCTCTCAACTCCTGAACCGTCGTTGAAGCTAACTCTCCCATACCCCGACCAGTCCGACCTGGAGTCGTGCGGCGGGTGCGCTGGGGTCGACGCCACCGACTGCACTGCGATCGACGGAGCGCGTGCGGTCTCTTGCGTCCAGGGCGAGTGCATCATTACGAACTGCAGCAATGGGTTCAAGCTCAAGAATGGCACCTGCTTGCGGTCCTCGCGTCACCGCCGAGCCCGCCGCGTCTAGGCGCAGCGTCCGTTGCCTCCGCTAGAGCACCGCCCTCGGAATCATCTCTTTTTAAAGGAACAATACATTGATAGTGCTTGGTCACCGACTTTCGGTTCGCTCCATTAAAGCTGCCCCTCTAACGTTTTAGACACAGTCGCTCTTTCGTACCCACCATAGTTGTGGTCGTCCACTCGCTTGCATCCCATCCTTCGTTTATTACAGGGTTTGGCATACATCTCATTGTCTGCTTGTGCAAGCGTGCTCCAGAGATTTCAGTGCTGTAAATACAACGTATTGTTCAATTTGCTCCGACGCTAGCTCAGGCCGGAAGCACGCATGTTCAGTTGCGGTATCGAGGCCTGACCTGCGACTTCTGGTACTGGTGTAGACATTGGTCGCACAGTGCCTTTTTTTGGATATTGTGTTGCTTTTTCTACACATCAAGCCGCTGAAGCTGTCGCACATTTTCGGCCTCTACATGCATGTCCTCTGCTCCCGAGCAGAACAGCGCACCGGTAGCAGGCGATGCCGTGCGATCGTGCACATTAGACGCTCGGGCGGCATATTTTCCTTGACAAACAGAAGATGCGACATAGAGCTTTACTCTTGCTCACACGCGCAAGGTCGGCAAGTGCCTGGCCGATGTCCCAGTGCGAGTCCAGAGCATGACGAGTTAAATCGAGGACGAGATGCGTGAGGGCGCTGAAGCTGCAGGCCGTGCGAAGAAGAGCTTTGTCTATCCTTTACTTGCCGGACATCGATAGGAAAAGCCGTTGCAACGTTGCTTGTTGCCAAGACAGAGCCGTAAACCACCGACATTTCCCGCCTTGCGTGCGAGGAGTCGGCGACATTCGCGAGGACCCAAGACCTACTCTTCCAGCTTTATATCACCCAGAGATCCCCATACGAGGCTGGTTCGGGAGTGGAACCTGGCTGAGGTGAAGCAGATTTGCCGCTGTCGACCACAAGGCGACGCAGAGAGGGAGCCATTTCCTTGAGAATGTGTGAGATTTTGCGTTCGAAAAGATTGATCTCAATGGGCCATTCCGAGTTGGGCGGAAAGTGATTCGACGTGATGCAGATGCGACGATGACGCGAGAGAATTGAGTGCATGGTCCGTGTGAAAAAGGTGAGGAACGGCCAGGTCCCTTACCTCCTTCGATACCAGAGTGAGGGCAATGAGAGCGTCGAGCACGTCCTGCGGGTGTCCATATGCGATCGGATGCGACGGCTGGGCGAGAAGCGAAACAATGTGCACGACGACGTCGAAGGGCACGAATGCGGGCATTGTGAGCGACTACGAGCGAATGGAAGGTTGATAGCCGTGTGGGATGAGGAAATATTTGTGGGCGAAAAAGGGGAGAGAAAGGGTGCCCGACGTGCGCTTTACGTAGTGTGTGGGCGGCTGCCGGAAGGTTGACCGGCACAGGCGTGGCCGTGAGCAGCGAGATACACACCAATGCCACAACGCTCTACAGGTCCAGAAGGTTATTAAGTTGTCATTGCTCATGTTGATTCCCCCTTCCGGTGTTTCTAGTTCGTGTCGCGCCAACTTCTGCGACTGCGAGTCAGCAGGGCTAGCCAGCACTCGCAGAGCGGAGCCGTGTCCTTTCCGATCACGAAGAAGGTTCATCAACTCTCAGTTTGCAAAGAATCATCGCAATGCCCTCTCTCGTACCCATTGGCAGCAAAACAAGCGAGGAGTGAAGGTGGTCGCGAGCAAAACGAGTGTCGGAAGGTTAATGGCCTTGGAAGCGAAATGATGGTTTGTACATATAAAATATTTCTGGGATAAAATACTTAAGCTGAAAATGAGAAAGCGCAAACCAAGAAAAAGGCCTTCAGTTGAGCAATGGGAAGAAAGGGGTGTGTTGCTCGGCCACAGAAAAAGACGGCACTGGCTTGCGGCGGCTCGATGAGCGAAGGCAGCTGCCGTTCCTAAGGGTGAACCCGTTGTTGCAGCTCGTGACGACGCACTCGCCCTCGACGCAAGAGGCGCGAGGGCTCCGTCAATGGCGGTGCAGTCGATGCCGGAAACGCCAAGGCAACCACCGCATGCTTCGACGTTGGACTGAGTTGGAGGAGTTCAGGCTTGGAGTATTGAAAGATACAGAAAAGAAGCATTCACGGCTGTGTTGAGGCACTCGTAACCGCCCGAAAGGCCGGAGATGGGGCAAAGGGTCTGGCGGTCGGGGTAGGCCGCGCCATGGAGGACGTTCTGGGGCGCGTTGCGGCGGCCAAGAGACTGGGAGCAGCAGGTCGTCGGGCACTTGTTACCGCACTGTGTGGGAAATCAGCGCATAGACAGGCAGAGGAAGGCAATTTGCAACGCTAGACTTGCTTTTTGGTACCCCTCATGGCAGTCGAAGCCGCAAGGGTTCTCTAGCACCGCCAATAGCTATGAGAGGATTGATGGTGAGCGTTTCGACTTTCCAAAAGGGTAAACAGCAAATAGTTTTACGAAAGACCCACGAGAAATGCGAGAAAGAGCATTGGCGACCGCTCGAGTGTCCCGAGAGCTGCATCACGAAGCGTTAGCATGGGATGGTCTGTGTGGGAGACCAGATCAGCAGGCGTACCGAATTGCAGGTCAACTTTTTGACGATATCCTTTGCCAAGGTGCACAAGCCGGCCTCGAACACGCCCCCGGCGGGCCAGATAGCGTGCTTCTCCGAAAAACTGCACTCCTCCTCTTTGTAGGCCTTGCCAACGAGCTCAAGAGGAGGACTTGAGGTTCTCATGATGGAATATTCTCTTGTCCGGGATTTCCGAGGCGCAGGCCAAAACCCTTCGCCACAGGAGTACGTCTTCCCGAGGAGGTTCAAGTCTACCCACGCGCTCGCACATCAGTTTGGGTCAACCATCCGCATTCTAGCTACTTGTATGTGCAGTGGGACTTACCCTTAAAGTGACCGCAGGCATCACTGGCCCAAGAGTTTTCACCAAACGTTCGGCGATCGTGAGTGTGCGAGCGCATCGGGGAAGCGTAGGAGGGGGAGGTAAGGAGAAGGGCAACGCCGACGGCGAAGGCGAGCGGACGAGGGGCGAACAGCATCTTGCAAGAAAAGACTTGAAGGGATATAAGACAGTCCAAAAACATTGATGGATGATCTCTTTTTAAGTCGCTCAGGGCAAAGTTCTGAAATGAGGATCAGCAGGGGTGTTCCTTGATTGCAACTAGGCCTGAACGGGGCTATTGCAGCGCTGCGGTGGCCTTTGGCTCCTGATCACGCTCGTCACCGGAGCTGATCAGGCCATGCAGGTTGCACAGAATAAGAACCGGGTGGCCCACTCCATCGACCTTGTCTCCTTCAAGTTCGGTGCCGGACGGCTCTGTGGTGCGGCACGTTGCAGATACGTCCGCGATTCTGTCGATAGCGATACTGTCAGAGCAGATGCTACAGCCCCGGTGACCCTCGGACTACTACCAAAATGCGCTTTGTGAAAGAACAGAGTATCGTCGTCAGTACTATCCAGGGGCAGTGACCTTGCAGGACTGGGAAGACTCCAACGTTTCAAGTCTCGTTTTGACACCTACCAACGAGCCCCCTGCAGACACTCATCTTGGACACCACCCTTCGCTCATAACAGACCAACCATTTCAAAGTATCTTAATTCGCTCAAGGTACAGGTCCAACATTTGAGTGCGAATCTTGCAGAGCCAGCCCCAACGTCGCAGTCCTCCCGCGACTGGCTGAACGAACACCAAATTGCACTTTAACACGCTTCAGGTTACCGTTGTGTTCACATAGTATGGGAGCAGGACTTGGTTGATCCCGCCAAGCATGCTCTCCCCTCCTTTAAGATGTCCTGCGCTCATTGCAGTTCGACTGCGGCCGGACATCGTGGTTCATGCTTTCGAGGGGCACCTGCTGTTGGCACAACTCAAGTCGCGCAAGTCGGTATGGGACAGGTTGGAGGACCGGTTGTTGTGGGATGGGGAGGACCCGAGCCCCGAAAGGGCACAGTATCCGCTGGTGAATTCGGGGGCGTATTTGGAAGGGCTGCCGGACTTGTTGGACTGAGAGTGGCCGGGGTCGGTTCGGCTTCTGCCGATGGCTGAAATGTTCGGGAGGAAATTCACAACGCATCTTGGACGATCATATTTAACTGGTTGTTGTGAACAGAAAGCGTGCTACCCACGAAAGATTCCGCACGATAGGCACGCACACGGTAATCGCCTTTCATAAAATGACTACAATGCTCTACGGAGGTCTTGGTATTCAATTGAAAATTGAGTCATACTTTGAGGAGGCCATGAAATGAGGCAGAGCGTCCATAGAGCTGCTCGAAGTATTGGACTTTGGGCACCCTTAGCGGCGCAACTCGGTGCTCGGCTGGGTCAGGTTCGGCTGGGTCAGGCTGTCATTTCCAAGAGAGTGTCTGAAGTAGTTGTGGCGGTTTTCCGCAGCCTCTTCCTCCTAACCGAGCAAAGTGCTCAAGCACGAGAGAGCTGAAAAACAGCAAAATCGGCTTCAGACGTTATTATCTCCAGTTACGCAGCTGGGGAAAATAGGGTCCCATTTATGCATTAACACAAGGTAAACTATCAGAAACTGCGCAATACTTCATCCGCAACCTGGAAGCGAGGAGGAAGAGCATTATTCTCTTGTTTGGCGTCGGCAACACTGCCACAGTATGGCGTTCGTGGGGTCAGGACGCTGCACCTCCTTCCCTCATTTACGCGAGACCATCACCACCGCCGCCGGTTTCTTTCTCATTTAATGGCCGTAGCTAGTCGCGCAGTGTACAACATTGCGTCCTCGGAGTGCGCTGTCCGACAAGTGCACGCCGTCCAGTATCAGCCCACCAATCGCCCGATCGAGGACCGCCTCTCCGTGGACCAGACGCAGGACGGCAGGCTGTTTGTAGGTGTATACGACGGTATGCCGACAGTGAATGTCTTTTCTCCAAGAAGTTAATTGAACTCCCTTCCACGTCTTCAGGCCACCACGGTGCTGCGACCGCCGCCTATGTCTCCCAGACTCTCCCCGCTGCCGTCCTCTCCCACCCTCCTCAGTCAACCTCACCTGCAGACGCGGTGACCTCTCACCTTATGAAAACCTTCACCGACCTGGACGAGAGCATTCTGTCTTCGTTTCAGCGCGACTTTGAGCCCTCTCTACCCAAGCTGCTACGCCGCTTCGGTTCGAACCAGCTACCCTCGCCCGCCGCGGTCACTAAAGCGCTGAGAGACGCTAACGTACTCGAGCGCGCTCGGAGAGCAAAGTGCGGCTCGACCGCGCTGGGTGTCTACGTGGTCGGTGGGAAGGACGGGACGGCGGTGTATTTGGCCAACTTGGGCGATTGCCGCGCTGGTGAGCTACGCCGCGTTTCTTCGCCCCGCCTTTCTTTCTGAACGTACTGAACTCCTCCTTGTCCACAGTTCTGGGACAGATGGACGCCGAAGGCCGCGTAGAAGCCGTGCCGCTCACCCGGGACTTGAACGTTAAAGATCCGCTCGAGGTAGCGCGGCTGCGTAACGAGCACCCCGGGGAGGACGACACTGTCATCATGGGCGGGCGCGTGTTGGGTCTGATAGCCGTCACCCGCTGTGCGTAAATTCAATTAAGCATCGGCATGGTGCTAACCGAATTAAATGCCCCCCTTCCTTCCCTCCAGCATTCGGCGACGCCTATTTCAAGCTCCACGACACCTCCTACACCTTCAAAGTCCTCGGCCACCCCTTCCTCACACCACCTGGCCAGATGTTGCTCGCGGACCAACACCGAGTCCTCTTCGGGCACTACCGCACGCCGCCGTACCTGAGCTCGACTCCGGAGGTGACGACGCGCCATCCGCTCGAGGGGGGTCGTAATCGCTTCATCGTCGTCGGCAGCGACGGGCTGTGGGATCTCGTCTCGGACGAGTGGGCCGTGCGGGCGGTGATGGATGGGTTGGAAAGGGGCGGAAAGGAAGAGAATGTGTCGGAGTTTGTGCTGCAGCGGATACTGGAGGCAGGGAAGAGGCCGGGGGATGACTTGACTTGTGTCGTGCTAGTCTTTCGATAAAGCGGCGGTGTAGAGATTTTTGGGTGTTATTGTGCATGGCCTGCCCGTGTGTCGTATGTAGTTTCTTACCCTGCGGGCCTGGCGGCCTAGGCCCCTCCTCCGCCAGTCGATTCAGTCGCTCGCGACTGCTTCCTCGCGAAGCCGACACAGCTTCCACTCCAGCTTGTCGTTGCACATCGTGGCCTTGACGGAGTACTTTCAGAAGTGGGATAGAGCAAAGGGACCGTGAGAGGCAGGAACGGTACGTCGGTTAGTGCACGCTGCCCAGTGTCGACGCCGCCGTGCAATGCGCTGCGGAGGAGTTATCGCCGTGCGGCCTGAAGGTTAAAGAGTATTACGTGATGCTTATGCAGCGTTGACGAAGGATCCAGCCTACCACAGATCGAGGCCTGGGCATTCTCCAATCGCATCGCATGAGTGTAGGAGCTCGAGCTTTGCATGAGCCGGCGCTGCTTTCCCCGGCCTGTAATCGTGGATAGACCCTTGTCACGGTGAAAACTTCGGAACCAGAATATGAGAAAGATTTGGTTCTTTTGAAAAACAGTTGTGCAAGTAAGAGACGAGATTCAGAGAACCACGTTTCCGCTTCTCCAAGCAGTACTCAGATGGCGGCGCCCTTCCGCTGCGAGGCAAACTGACTGCTCAGAAACTTGCTTAACCGAGGCTTTGCCTTCAGCAATGTTAGCTACGTGACAGCCTGCTGTGAGCCGAATTCATCTGCACAACTGCAAAGGCGACACTGTCGCAAGCTCACGTTCTTCAACGGCCAGGCAAAGCACCCAAGCAAGCAATTTCAGCTTCGTCTTATCTCTCTTTCGTTTCTATCTAGAACTAGATTATACATATGCGTAGGGGAGTCACTACAAGGGGTGTGATGTGACGCGGTGCGAACAGCGGATGCGGTGCGGTGCGGGTTTTGAGAAGGCGGAAAGGAAGAAATAATGAAGGGGATGTATTCCGATTAGAGCGCGGATCGGGATGTTAAAAATGAGGGATGTGAACAGGAGGAATGATGCCAAAGAGGAAGGATGGTTTAATGAAGGTTCAACAGGATAAGGGGGATAGAAGGGGAGGGCAGGGCAGGGCAAAAGCGAAGCGGAGAGGGATGACGACCGAAAATGCAGGAGGAAAGAAAAAAAAAAGGAACCACGTCAGACCCGAACGCCTGGCCGTTGTGGGTCGGTAACGTTGACCTCCTCCTCGCCCGTGCCAGGCACATGCCTGGGCAGCTGGACAGCTGCATGGCTCTTCTCCTTCTCGAGGTCTCGCTCGCTGCTCGTCGTTTCGCCCGCCTCGTGCACGGCGCTCGCGCGGCTCTGCTGCCGGCTGAGGTTGCCGACGCCCGCGCCGCCCGCGCCACCGCGCACACCCTCGCCCACCCCGCCCCAGTACTGGTCCTCCGCGTGCCGGCGCAGCTCGACGTAGTCCGCCGAAAACTCGCCGTGCTCCGCCTCGTCCAGGCCGATGATCTCCGCCTCCTCCGACGAGCGGAAGTGCAGCCCGGGGATCTTGTCGATCACGAACATGATGGCGTAGGTGACGACAAACCTGTAACAGTCCCCAGTGTCAGTCAGCAAATCTGCGGGGATCGAGAACGGGAAGGAGAAGGGACGCACGTCCACCCGAACCCAACGCAGATCCACGCCACCTGCTTGCCCAATTGCACCCAATTTCCGTCAAGCCACCCCCCCGGAATGTCTTGGAACGCGTCGTTGTTCGCGACGGACGCCTGCGCGAAGATGCCGGTGAGGAAGGTGCCGACGACGCCGGCGAGACCGTGACAGGCGAAAATGTCCATGACATCGTCGATCCCGGCGACGTTCTTCAGGCGCGTCGCCCAGTTACAGCAGGCCGAGGCGACGACGCCGATGAGGACCGCGGCGGGGGCACCAACAAAGCCGGCAGCGGGGGTCTGGAAGGCGAGGGGAAACTCTGTGAGCAGGCGAAAACTGTCAATCTACAGAGAGAAAGAACCCACGATAGCGACGAGACCGCAGATAGCACCCGTGCAGAAACCGACAACGGACCACTTGCGCTCGAGCCGGAAGTCGAGGATCATCCAGGTCAGGGCGCCCATGCTCCCGGCGAGGTTGGTAGTCACGATGGACATGGCCGCCCGAAGGTTAGCAGCGAAAGTCGAGCCGCCGTTGAAGCCTTCGGCCAAAGTAAGTTAGCCAAAACATTGGTGAAATAAGAAAGTGTGAACTCAACGCACCGAGCCACCCCGCCCAGAGCAGGACCGTGCCGATGACGATGTGCGAGACGTTGTGTGGCTTGAACAGGACCTTCTCGGTGCCGTACCCGCGCCGGCGGCCGATGAAAATCGAGTAGACGAGGCCGGCGGTACCGGACGCGATCTCGACGGGCACGCCGCCGGCGTAGTCGAGCACGCCCCACTTGTACGCCCACCCGTTCGGAGCCCAGATCCAGCTGTGGGAAAACGCGTGGGGTGTGAGTCGGGCAGAGTGAGGGGAGTTGTGGGAGGGAGGACGGACCAGACAAGAGGGTCGTAGCACAGCGTGGTCCACACGAACATGAACACCATCGCGGGGAGCGTGCGCGAGCGCTCAGCGGCGGCACCAATGAGCTGTTGCGATGCGGGTTGGTGAAGATCAGGGATCAGGGCTGAGGATGAGGGGCAATGCAAGAGACGCACTATCGCCGGAACGAGGGACGCGAACATGCACTGGTAGATGGCAAAGACGATCATGGGGATCTTGCCGTTTGCCGCGGAGACGGGCTGCTCGAGCACGCCCATGAACCCAAAGTGCCTGAGGTTCCCGAAGAAGGTGCCGCCTGATTCGGAGAAGGCGAGGGAGTATCCCCAGAAGAACCATTGGAAGGAGACGATCGCGACGGAGACGACTGTAGGTGGGTGGATAGGCGAGGGAGGGTGAGTGGGTGCTTGCGAAGAAGACGGGGGACGAGAGTAGCGACGGACAGCAGAGGAAGAGGAGGTTGAGCGCGTTCTTGCGTCGTGCTAGACCGGAGTACAGGAATCCCAGCCCGGGAATCATTAACCTGAATGGGGAAGGAGGGTTAGACAACATGATGCGTGGGCACTGGGGCGGCTGAGCGAGACGGACCAGACGAGGGCTGTACAGATCAGCATCCACGCGATGTCGCCAGGCGCATAAGAGGCAATAACTCCATCTGCAGACAGAGCGTTATATAATCAGTGAACACCAGGCGATGAAGGGCGGACGAGACATACCTGAATCAGTGGCGATCAGGTCCTGCCCAACCAGGCACCGACATAGGCCTCAGCGTCTTCCTTTTCCCAGCCAGACACCTCTAATCGCTGCGAGAACTCACCGTGCCGTTGGCGGCGATGACGGCGGTAGTGTCAGAGTCGGACGAGGTGATGACTCCGTACGTGAGGTTCTGCTCGCGCGCACATCGCCATTCCATCCGCTCAGCGAGGTTTGTCGCAGTGTATGAGGCGAGGAGGCAAACGAAGACGCACGACCATGGTCGGAGCTTTTCCCCACGAAGCGCGCAGTAGGTGGTCGAATGGGGGGTGAGGGGGGAATGTGTAGGTGGCGGAGGGGAGGAGGCGGAGGGTGGGATGGGGAGGAGGGACGGGTCGTGTGCGCGCCGCTTGGGAGGACGACGGTCGGTGAAGGAGTCGCTAGGAGGAGATGGGTGTCGGATGAGCAAGGAAGGAGTGACTGGGTCAAGCCTGGATGTGCTAAGCTGGCGTACAGAGTCAAGAAAACCAACAATTTAGACAAGCCCAGCACCGACTCCTGCTTGATCTCTTCTTCCTCTTGTCCCACCCCCGCATCGAGGACATGAGCGAGTGCGGCAAAGCGCCGCGATAAGCGACACGCGCGGTGATTGGCTCGACAAAAGCCACAGAGATAACAACACTCGAGGCTCGGCCTGCCCCTGACAATTTCTGATCCAAACTTGCTCAGCGATGACAGCCTAGTTCGCACGACAATTTTCTGCAGCCAAGCTTGGCCTCCTCTTTTTTGCCTCCTTGCTCTCTTGTGCGCGATCAAAAGCAGGCTTGGGAGTGGTGAAGAAGGCCGATAGCTCATCACACTGCAAAGAACGCCGCATAATCAACCTCCTCTCAAAGCCGAAGCTGCGAGGGCGATAGACATGGAAGACAGCAACTTTTGCACGCGCTAGAGGAGTGTCAAGTGTCTGACAGGTTCAGTCCGACATTGTACTTCCGCTCCGCGGCGTAGATCGGGAATCCCCGCTCACTGAGCGCCTCCCCCAGCCGAAACGTCCCGCCCCGCGGCCGTTGTTGCCAAACTCACCCATTTCACCTTCTCGCAACCTGGGGCTGTGCAACTTGGTGCAGCTACTTCTTACAGTCTGCTGAAGGCTTCGTTGTATTGGGAAGATGAATAGGAGCGTAGATAGGTGGAACGAAGCGGAGGCTGCCATGAGAAGGAGTTGTAGATATCGTCCTCGACGCTATTGAACCGGACGCTAAATTGACTAGCCTGCAGTTAGTGACAGCCCGCGAAATTTCAATGACGTTGCATAACACCTGCACCTGTGGATAGCACGGCGACATATACCTCCGTTGGTGAGCTGGGAGCGGTGGCCGTCGAGCGGTGTGCCGAAAGTGCAACGACTGACGGAAGAATTACAGTCCATATCCGCTTTTACTGAAGAATGATGTTTTTTGCTTCTCGTACAGCTGATTGTTTGAGCCGGTCGGCGGAGTTGCCAATGTGACAGCGTTGCTCATCTGCAAGCTATTGAAATGTACACTATAAACAAAAAAGCCTCATAGGTATACACTGGTCTACATTGTATCACGAGATGTGAATGATCAAGTGGCATCCTCGCGAAGGGACGTCCGCAGTTCCTGAAGCGCCCCACGTATCCGGTCTTCAAGGCATTTAGTCATGACGAGTGGATAGTACTTTTGCTTGAGCCAACACTTGAATATTATAAGCATTCCTCGGGAAAGCTTTCCAGGAGCGGCCACAGCGCCTGTCGGCAGCACTACCGTCTGCATGTAACTGTGGTAACAGGCGGTTTGAGATCCCGCTCACTCCCCACCGGTCGCTACACACTCATTCTCCTGGATACAGTTTTCGTGGTTGAAGCACACGGTGAGTCAAATACAGGCGGGATGCCTGCCGCTGGCTTTTGTGCGTCTTTATCCCGGAGTACGGCACTCCGCCTCAAAGCGAACGAGCTCGTCAGATCAATTGTCTTCCTCGCACTCTCTCTACACCTCATCGGCATCAACACTGTTGATGAACATATCTATCTGCGGTACGCCTCGCATGCTGTATGTCGGTATAAAGTGCAACCAAGCGATCGATAGGGATCCGATGCGCCTGCTCGACTCCGCCGTCAACAGCCCGCCGGATTTCCGCCAGCCTCGCCTTTAGCCGGGCCACATATTCCTGCGCCTCCATCAGGAGCGCGCGCTCCTCGTTGAAGTTGACGCTGGCTGTCGGACCCGGGAGTATACCGTTGACGATCTCGTAGGCCGTCGGAATGCCGCGTGAGGGTTCATTGAGGAGGTAGGCAGCGAGGGTGTCACGGGAGACGGAGGTCCGGTCACCGTCTGGCTAGATGTCCACGACGAAGATCTCTTACGTGACGGGGCAGTGCAGGATCTCGATGATGTCGCCCCTGGTAAGCGTAGAGAAGTTACGCATGGCGTCCTCGAGCCTGTTTACGAGCCGACCCGCACTGCAATAAGCCCGATGGAGCCCATCGAGCAAGCGCAGATAAAAGGAGTCAACGTACACTCCCTCGTAGCCCGAGATCTCCAGGCAGTCCCGTCTGCGCGTGCAGCTTGACCAGCTTGCCCTTGGGCAGGGGGACCCCTTGATTCGGATCGGGTCGCCTTCTCCGAGTCCCACAGTGGGCATCATCTGTTCCCTCCGCATCAAAAGCGATCAGATCCCCGCGCCCGATATGGAATGTGAAACAGAAACGCGAGGGACGTACCCATGGCGGCAAGTGCACCTGTCCCTCCTCCGCGTCAAACGCGAGCACACCCGCGTCTTAGCGCCGCCCGCCGTAAGCGCGAGAACCCAAGGCGACTCGGTTTCAAGCGACGCTATAGTCAGAAAATGACGTGTGAGCTGAGGGAGACAGACTATGAAGGGGTACGGAGGGACGCACTGAGCTTGGCGAGCGCGGAAGGGGGCAGGATGACTATCAAGGACTCTCAATAAGCGCTAATCCCAAAGCAGAGCCATTTCTGAAGGAGCAATCACTCTGACTGCCATACGACAGCTCTGGCCTCTCCATTCCCGGCAAGCGTGCCACCGAGCGCGCTGCAGGCCCGCCTGTCGATCAGCATCGTCTCCCGCGCCTCGTCGATCTCGCTCGGCCGCACTCCTGAACTGCTCATCATACGCGCTCGGAGGCGGACACGCAACCGCATGCCTGCCGTCCTCGACCCCGCCGCCCAGCTGGCCTGCGTGGTGAATGAGGCCGAGCCCGCTTGCGGGGACGTTGTCGTCTGGGTAGGCGCCGAACTGGAATGGAAATGTCAGTTGAACTACATGGATCCCCAGCAGATTCTGCGCACCATTACTCTGCTTGATTTGGATTGCCAGTGTAAGGAGAGGTAGGTCTCCGCGGACAGTCGACAAAGATCTGGTCACCTGGCACTCGTGCTAAACACGCGCCGTCATTTGCGCGCGTCCTCGGCGCGTCCGGTCCGACTGCGCCTGTCGTGGCCATGCGGGCCGCTCGCCCCCTCCTTCCATCTTCCTCTCTCTCCAGAGCCTTCTCTTCCTCTTTGACCCTCTCCAGTTACCCAGAAATTCTCCCCGCGTCCCATACCGACACCCACCCACTCCTCCGCCAGCGCTCTCCATGTCCCACCTCACCCCACCCTCCCCCTTCGCGCCGTACAACCTCCTCCCCTCAAAGATAGTCATCGTAACGGGCGCCTCCCGGGGCATCGGGCGCGCGTGTGCCCTCGAATCTGCAAGGCAGGGCGCGCACGTCGTTGTGCACTATCTGGGGGACACCGAGACGGAGCGGGAGGCGCTGGAGCTGAAAGGCGAGATTGAGGCGCTGGGAATGAGGAGAAGGGCGGTGCTCGTTCCGGGGGATATCAGATTCGCGGAGACGGCTGAAAAGGTGAGTCTATGCTTCAAGTTATTTATGTGAGCTAGAGTGAAGGGAGTAGGCACTGAGCCCTCCAGTGGGGAGAACAGCTGGTGGACGTATCGGTGAAGGAGTTTGGGCGGATCGACGTGCTCATCAGCAACGCCGGGATATGCCCGTTTCATTCGTTCTTGGACATGCCTCATTCAGTGCGCGCTCCTTTTGCTAGCCCCCTCTCTCACTTCCGGTGATCATCACACCGCTGACAGCCCCACCCTTGCACCAGCTCTGGAAGAGGGTCCAGGACGTGAATCTGAATGGAGCTTTCTACGCTGTTCAAGGTTGGTATATACAAAACACACATATTCATCAGAGCATTGTATGAACTCGCGCGCCCTCCAGCGGTTGCGAACCAGATGGCGAAGCAGGAGCCAAAGGGAGGGAGTATCGTGGCTGTATCGTCCATTTCAGGTGTGTCTCTTCAAGTGCTTTCCGCTTTACTACCCGAAATTTTGCTGAAAGAAAGCTGTTCAAGCACTTGTCGGCGGCGCACACCAGACGTGCGTCCTCTCCCGCTTGGGCACCTTCGCAAACATTTCATTCACGCGCTGACGGCTGTGGGCCTACTTTCAACAGGCACTACACCCCTACCAAAGCCGGTATCAAGTCCCTTATCGAGTCCGTAGCCGTCGCTCTCGGTCCATTCGGAATCCGCGCGAACTGCGTCCTGCCCGGTGCGTCTTCCCTCCCCTCTCCCCTCTCCCCGAGCGTCCCTTTCCCACGCACCCACACCGCCTTACTTTCGTCTCAAAAGGCACCGTCGAAACTTCTATCAACGCCGACGACCTAAGCGACCCGACCAAGCGGGCGTACATGGAACAGCGCACGCCGCTCGGCCGCCTGGGCAGGCCGGAGGACATCGCCGGGCCTGCGATGTTCTTGGCGAGCGACCTGGCGAGGTTTGTGTCGGGTGCAAGCTTGCTGGCCGATGGAGGAATGTTTGTGAACCTGCAATGAAATTTTGGGAAGAAAAGTCGAGGGGAAAGGCGGAGATGCACAGTTTGTTGCGTTCAGGCATCTTCTTACCCTGTTGATTGCGCTACGAAAGTGCTGAAGTGTTCCGCGAAATTATCTGTCTGTTCGGGAGTTGAAAGACTCGACAGTAAGGTCTCTATGTGTGGCTTTTTCACACGCAGGTACTCTACAAATTTTGTATGGCGGCGCGCAGTGAAACAGAGACGGTTCCTGCTGCTTTCCATGGCAATTAAGGGGTACTACACTCACCAACGCTGAATCTTCAGAGTCCAGACCATAATAGAGACTTTTAAGCTGCACGCACTGAGCTTTTCGGCTTTCTCGGGGAATGCATTCGATTTCTGCACTACACTGCATCGTGAGAGGTCGTGAGTGCATGCGGACGGGCGGCACCCGGAAGGTTCAGGTACTTTTCTGGCACTACAAGATATGTACAAGTTCTGTAGGTTCCACGGCGATCGGAATTTGAGTTCTCAGATCGTCCAAGTTTGGTTGATCTCTAGATCAAGATAAGCCATATCAGATGACGATATAGAGATGTAGTACTTCATTGGATTTTTCGCCTCTCCCTTCGACCCTTTTTATGTGCACGGTGACCGCGAAGTCCTAGCTTCTTTCCCCACCCTCGCCCTCTCCGTTTCACCTCTCCCCTCATTCTCAGCAAGCTCTTCCGGCCATGAGCCCCGCGAGTGAGGAGAAGCAATCCAAAGCGCAAGCGCCGCCGCCATACTCCCCCCCATGGGCGAGCTTGCGTACGATCGGGAGATGCAGGAAGGGGCTGCCAAAGTCGAGGTGCTTCAACAGGTACGTGAGCTTATCCACCGGCTTAACTTTCGAGTAGATCACTGAAAGCCATGAACTACACAGACTTCAAGGAGTCGAGGGTTGTCTTGTTCATCGGCATCGCTCTGGCGAGGTGCATCGTCTCTTCAACTGAACGGAGAACGCGTAGCTGACGGGGATGCACGGGTCGTACACCATTCGCTTGCAATCAGCTACATGTACAGCCTGGATAATGGAACGAATTGGGCTTGGGGTCAACTTGCCTCGGAAACCTATGTCCTTCGATATTATGTTCCACCTCTGTGGCCACCGATGAGGCTTTCCTGATAGCGGGCTGTTCAGCATCGTCTGCGCCTCGTCCTCCGGGATTGCCAGTCTCGGCCCCGGCCAGTGTCTCTGGATGTTGGGCTCTTCCGGCCTTGGGATTGCACTCCAGGTGGGTGAAGGTCTTCATACCTCTGGAGATGGCAAGCTGACTCGTGGTGCCGTCCTCCAGATCGTCATTGCGGACGTCACAACTCTCAAGGGGCGTGGCCTTGTCTCCAGTCTCTCGACAGGAGGCTGTGGTACTTGTGAGTCTGTCGCCGTAAGTTGTGACTGCCCAACCACTGAAACAAGACGGTGTAGCCCTCAACTTTTGGGCGAATGGCCAGATTACCAAGTATCTGAAGAGCTGGCGGTGGGGTGCGGCGCCTACGTTTGTCCAATTTTTCTTGTGATCACCCCTGCTTCTCCATTGTATTCTGACGAAGTTTTGTCCAGGCAATTGCTTTCGCGCCCGCTCTACTTCCCATCGTACGTCGATCCTCAACCTCGCGCACTCGCATAAAGAAGCCTAACGCGTGCGTTCGACGTGTTGTAGATCATCACGCTGTTTTGGGTCCAGCGGAAAGCCAACCGTCAAAGCCTAATCATCGGACAGCCCCTTCAAGGAAACAATTCTGGACAGAAGTCCTTGACGTTTCTGTGTAGAGGTCGACCTTGTCGGGCTTTCCCTACTCACTGCGTGAGTATAGTCATTTGTGTTCTCTCACCAACAGGAACAGTAGCTGATGATCTGCGGTTCGTACAGCTTCCTGGTGCTTCTATTTCGGTGGGTTCTGGGGCATTTACTGTGCCTTATGGCTCTTATACTGATGGAGCTCTTGCAGTCCCGGTCGTCACAGGGCTGAGCTGGCAAAACCCGGCGATGTGCGTACCCTCACATTCCCGTTCTGAATGCCAAGTTCTCTTTCTAATAGCCCTTCAACAGCCCTTCGATGATGGCGATTTCGGGCGTTTCGTGCTTCCGCTCTTCGTCGTATGGAAGATCAAGATGGCTGAGTTCTCGGTCATCTCGAGCCGTGTTCTCAAGAACCGCAACGTCCTTGCGTCAATCGTCACTGGTTTCTTCGACTTCGTCTCATGCGTGTTTCTTTCACCTACATGTGTAAATAAAAAATAAAACCCCGCTGACAACTGCTCACCATTCAAGCTTCTATCTCACCTACAACCCGCTGTTCGGCTTCATTCAAGCGACCACCGACTGGCAGGTCGACAATCTCCTCTACTATACCAACGCACAGAGCCTTTGTTTGACTTGTAAGGTCATGCCTTGGCGCATCCCTCCTTGAAGGCGCTCAGACTGATTTTTCTTGATACAGTCTTCGGCCTCTTGTGGTCTTCCTTCGTTGTACGCTTGAAGTTCAGCTACAAGTGGACATTGTTTTTCGCTCTCGGCTTGCGGTGAGTCCGCGTTCGACTCGGCGGTCGAATAACTTCTAATCGACATTTTTCGTAGTATTCTGGGTGTCGGCTTGATATTCCACGCCCGAAACGGCCACTCCAACACCGGCGAGCTTTTGATGACCCAGGTCATCCAGGGGTGCGGTGGTGGTATCGCATCGATCGCAACTCACCGTACGAGTTTGATCGCTGAATTATAGAAGATCCAACTACTGACAACACCTGAAACTTCCGCAGTCGCTTCTTAATGCTCCCTTCCTCATCAAGGTTCGAAAAATCATAGCCTGCTTTGGGCTTAGCATTAGCTGACTCCGACAGACGTTGCCACAACTACCGTCGCAATCCTTCTTGCAGCTGAACTTGGTGGTGTGTACGTTCCCTTCAATTATGTTGTACGCAGCGTTCGTCGGCTGATGACGTCCCACTGTCCCCGCCCCCTCAGCGTTGGGAGTACGTCGCTTTCGCTTTCGTTGTAACGGACTCTTTGAACCATACTGGTACATTGCAAAACAGTTTCCGGCTTGGAACGCGTATGTTGTCTGCTATGTCCTGCGAGAACTTTTATCTTGACCCAATTCTCAATTCCTTTGCAGAACTCAGTCTCTACATACGCGGACTCGCCGTTGTCTGTGCGCATGCTTGGTCCTGAGGAGCAGGCAAGAATGCTGCTCTTCATCTGAAACTGAATGCGGCCTTAACTTACGCAAGTTCTTCTTCATCGGCAGACACGGCTTTCTCTAACAATGTTCGGATCATGAACATTCCGGCCATCGTGCTTGCCGTCATTGCCTTCATCACCGTCTTGTTCATGAAGAGTACGTCTTTTTTACCCGAACAACAGGCCGAGAACAAAGAGCAGTTCTGATTTGTAGCTCGAGCTACACAGACTTCAAGTTCAACAATGTGCACAAGTTGCCAGGGCATCACGATCGACGGAAAATCCCCGGACCCGGAGGAGGTCGATGCGGAAGGGAAGCCTCGCAGCCATGCGTAGAATGCCGGCTTACCTGAGCTTTGTCCAACAAGCCTCTATAATTTTCCTTCCTTGATCGTACTCTGGGTTGTGTTTAGACACTGGCGTCTCCGCCTCTGCTACTGCTATCTTTGTTGGACCTACGTGTTAGAAGCAATGGAGTGTGCGGATTGCTCATCTGGGGTGCTCGTAGTGGGATGCCTGCAAGAGTTCACGAGCCCCATTTCGTCCCTTTACGAGCTACGTACCGTCAAGGCAGGTGCAGCAGGGGTTGAGGATCCTAACGACTTGCTGGACGCATGCATGACAGAGGCACACGCAGCAGCCGCAACAGGCACAACAAAACCGACACAACATCAAGCTTAGTTCTTCCTGCCGGCTTGATGGCTGATGTGACGGGGAACGAATCTGGCCTCGGGACGCAACAGACGGAGGGCTGCAGCGGCGCAGAAGTCGTCTCAATCTGCCAGGACGCGGCGATGCGGGCGATGCACGAGGACCTCGACGCGCCTCATGTTTGTCTTCTTTTCTTTTTGCTCCTCTCCATCTGTCCCTCGCCCGATGCTCATCTCGAAGCTTTCCTGGAACTTCGTTCCGCTCTTCTCTCCCCTCCCAGGTCAAGCGCAAACACTTTGTATCAGCCGCCAAAGTGGTCCGCAGACGCATCACACCGCAGATCGTCCGAGAGTACGAGAATTGGAGAGATCGGTGTGGGGTTGCGAGCGTTCAGTGAGGGGAACGTTGGTGGGGAGGATGAGGGGCGGAGGGAAAGGAAGGGGAAGATGCGTAGAACTGTCAGGTGTTTCCAGGCGGTCGATGCTAGTGGTGGTTGTTATGTCCACAATCGGATAAGGCTACAGTTGAACCACCTCCAAATCTCATTCCTTTTCAACGTTGGTGTTTGCACTGCGAGATTTCCAAGTGCTGCCTGAGCGTCGCCCGTAGCAAGATCGCCGCGGGGTGCGCGGCTCAGTGACCCTGTTCTCCTCCCCCACCTCCTCCACCACTCTGAGCTCGCACTTGACCCTTCAGGTACCCAGCTCCGATAACCCTGACTACCCCTAGTACCTGGCATGGAGAAGCAGGACCGCTTCGTACCTTCCCCCCTTCCGTCTCAGCTCCTATTTCAGATCCAGGTAACTCTTAGGCGGAACCATGACAAACACGTGGACAAACACGTGGGGCGGGCAGGCGCTTGCTCATTTGCTGAACCTGCCCGCACCTTCTCAGGGTTGTCCTTCGCCGCCTACAACCATACTCGTCGGCCGCTACAATGCACCGTGGTCAGGGACAGACTCGTCATTCATCCAGCCTCATGTCCGTGTACGTCGATCTGCCGCGGCCTTGGAAGACAGGGGCCCAACTCCGTCCTAGACTTTTCAGGGACGCACTCAAGACAATATAAAACGATGAGAAGGCGAAGATCCCACCGACTTCCCTGGCTTCATCCTCTCTGCTTCTTTCCCTCTCTCCTCTTTCGCTAAAGATGGCCAGACTCAGCGCCGCCGCCGCCCTCCTCGGACTCACCGCCGTCTGCGCATCCGCCGCGCCTTGGGGTTCCCACAACGGCGAGGGCGACAACGGCTTCAAGCCTTGGAGCTTTATCCACCTCGGTGATCCGCAGATCGGATTCGGTATATACACCTTTTCTCCCTCACATTCCCCCTTCCTTCTTCCCTTTCTCATCCTAACCGCACGGTCCCCCTTCCCCGCAGGCAACGACGGCCCGGCAAACGACACCTACCGCTTCCAGCTGGCGGCCAACGAGTCGGCTTTCAATTGGAACGTCCCCTTTGTCGTCGTCGCTGGAGACCTCACCAACGATCGCACCGAGCTCCAGGTGCAGGGATACCACGAGGGGGCGAAGCAGTTTGCGGAGAACCGGGTAGAGATGCATGCGGTTCCTGGTGAGTTGAGGGGGTCACTGAGGGTTGGATTCTCGTTTCCTTGTTGCGATGGTCACCGACCGCGGACTTTCTCCTTTCTTCTCCCCTTTCACTCATTCCGTCTGACGTTCTACCTTTTCCTCCCCACCCCATCCTAGGCAACCACGATGTCAGCAACATCGACACCCTCCGCTCCTTCTGGTCAAACTACAGCCAAGCCGACTACTACACCTTCCAGCACTCGCACTCGCGCTTCTTCATGCTCAACTCGGTCACCCTCATCTCGAACCGCACCGATCTCGCAGAGTCCCACGACGCCCAGTGGGCCTGGTTCGAGGGCGAGCTCGAGAAGGCGTCCCACAGGGACAATGCCGGACCGACGTTTGTCGTTATGCATCACCCGCCGTTCCTTGTCTCCGAGGACGAGGAGGACCAGTACTTTAACTGGCCGACTGCGGCGAGGCAGAGGCTGCTGGGTTTGGTATGTCGCACTTTTGCTGCTTTCCTTCCTTCAAAATCGGGCGGGATAGGTGGCGGTTCGAGCTGACTCATTTTGACCTGCTTTCCCATCCGCAGATCCGCAAGTACAACATTCACCACATCCTCGTCGGTCACCGTCACGAGACCTTCACCGCCGCTCCCACCGACAACGGTGCGCACGACTTTCTTCTCTTCAAGCACCTCCTTCCCCTGCCTCAGTTATCAACTGCAACCTGACGTCTACCCGTCCTTTTCACCTCACCCAGCCTTCACCATCTACGCCGTCGCCGGCACGGCAAAGTATTTCGACGACAACGGGTTCGGCTACCGTGTCTTCAACGTCTCTTCCCCCGACCCCGTCGACGGCGTCAAGCAGGACTACGTCCACCTCGACCTTGGAGGACAGGTCATCACCCACCTCCGCGGCAGGGGGCTCCCGAATGGCTGCCCGGACATCTTTGCCCACAGCCACAACTGATTGTTCCAGAGTTTTCGGGAGATTTTGCTGCTTCTTTTTTCGGATGAAAATTTGCCCTTGTCCTTTGCCTTCTTTGGCCTGCGTGTGCTGTTGCTTTTTTCTGCTAGCCTTTGAATGCCGGTTCAGGTCATGGTGCCTCGAACGGAAGGGGAAATGGTGGCGCCCCGCCGTAGATTGTGCAGGCTGTTGTGGTCAGTGACTTCCTGAGGCGGCGCCGATGGTCATTGATCTCTCGTTTGGCGCTTTTCCGGAGATCTCGCTAATGTAACCATACCTTTGCGCTTCTGCCATCTTGACTGCTTGGCAAGGTAGAATGGCCTAATGGGAGGTTGCACGGTGCAGATATGATTTCGTGCTTCAGCCAGGTGCCGGTCTGACCAGTATCGCGGTCAGCGACATTCGACTTTCTGCGCTCTTTGACGAGAGTGACGTTCGGCCTTGTATGCTGTCATAGAGGCGAATCCATCCCTCAGGCGCAGTGTATTAAATCAAATCCCACGGAAAGTGGTCAGTCACTATGCAGCTGGCTAATGCCGAATATCGAGTTTTGCTAGCCTGACGGGGTGCAAAGCGCACCATCTTACAGTTTGGCATGCAGAACCAGATATCCAAAATTTGGAAAGAACAACCAAAAGGTTCCAAAATCATCACTTACCGCATCAGTGAGCGCTGCAAAGCTACTGGAAGGGGCTGTGGGCGGAGAAAAATCGAAGAGGCAGTATGTCAGAACTAGTGCAGACACCATCGGCCGCTTAACTCAGTTGGTAGAGTGTTTGCTTAACACGCAAAATGTCGCAGGATCGAGCCCTGTAGTGGTCATTCGCTTTTGCTTCCAACGGTTAATTTTTCCTCCTTCCCCTGACGCTCCTCTTCCGCCGTACGTATGTGAACGCCCATCTGACGCTATTTTTTTCCCTCCCAGTCGGCTCAACTTAAAGTCTCCAACGGTAACTGTGCATCTGCACACAGCTTTGTCTGCAGTAGCCTTCCAGAGGCTTAACGGTAGTATGCCGGAACACTGTATGGCCCGGAGCGTAAGTGTTGTCTTGGAAGACGGGAACCAACCGGTGGAGCTGAACCAGTCCACACTTTTCTCGGTTCCCTGTTCGATTCTTCATTGAGCAGAACCGCACCTTCCTCCGCGCTCATATTATAAGACAGCTCAATAAAAGACCCCTTTCCCCTCAATCCTCCCCTACCCTCATCCCGCCCGGACCCACTCTCTCGCCCCTCACCCTCATCCCAACATCACCAACCCATAGAAAACGAATCCCCTACACGACCCACCTACCGGAGAGCCAAAAACGCACTATGGAAACCTCATGAAGAAAACGAGATGCGAACGTGAAATGTGAATAAGCGCGAAAGAAGAACAACATCCAGAGGAACATCATAATCATCAACCCTCATACACCTACCATGCACCCCTCACCCCCCGCCCTACACCCCCGCCCTACATGCCATCCCATTTTTGTGTACCCATCCCAAACTCCCTCCCCTGGTCATTCCCCCTCCCTCTCCCTCTCCCCCTCCCCGGCCTCCGTCTTCTGCTGGACGGGGACCGGGAACTGCCCCGGCGACGGGGCGGCGTGTGCTGCGCTGGGGCTGTGCGCGTGCGCGGGGGCGGGAGCGGAGGAGGATGTGATGGGGGTCGCGAGAGGGGTGGAGGTGGAGACGTCTGCGCCGGGGTTGGAGGTGGACGTGGAGGAGGAGGGCATGGAGCCGTTCGGGAATTTCACGCGCCGGCGCGCGTTGATGAACCAGTTTGAGCACTGAGTTTGCATGGGTGTGCGTCAGAATTAGGGGGTAGGAAAGAAGAAAGTGGAGGAAAAAAGTAGGAGGGGCAGGAAGAACACGGAGAGGAGGGGAGAAAGGACGCACCTGCGTGATGGTCAGCCCCGTCGCCTGGCACAGTTCGCGCTTCTCCGCCTCCGTAGGGTACGGGTTGGCCTGGTGGTTCTGGAGCCATCCCATGAGCGTGGCGGTGACGGGCGCGGGGAGGTTGCCGCGCCTTTTGCCCTGCGCGGGCACCGGCGTCACGGGCGGCGCTGCTGCGGGCAGGGCGGAGGAGGTGGAGGGTGTGGGAGGCCCGCCGCAGGGGGGAGGGGCCCCGGGGAGGTGCGTCCATGTTGGGGGGGAGACGCGCGGCGCGGGAGGGGAGGGATGCGAGGGGAGGGCGGAGGGAGATGGGGCTGGTGGCAGGAGGAGAAAGCGAGAAAGGTAAGCTGGAGAAGGAGGGAGTAGGGAGGCGGGCGAAGAAAGCAGGGAGAACAAGGGGAATGAAGGAAGAGGGGAAAGGGACGACGCACCCTGCGATCCAGACTTCGTGCTCCCGCCCTCGGCCGTCTCGGGCTCGTCGCTTGCGAGGCGGAGCTTGATGACGCTCACGTGGGGGGCGAGCTCCTGCCAGAGGTCCTCGAGCACGCGGCAGTCGTGCCCCTGCACGGTCGTCTCGAGCGCGACCTCGTCCGCCGGCGTGGGCGGGAGGGAGTGGAATTGAAGGAGGCGGGCGATCACGGTCTGCGGGGGCGTGCAGAGGCAGGCGTCAGAAACTCGGGAGAAGGGGGAAATTTGTGAGAAATATAGAGGAAGAAGAAAAGAAGGAGGACGGAGAAGGGACGACGCAGAGGGAAGGAAGAAGGAAGGAGGCAGAGGATAGAGAAGGGAGAAGGTACGGCGTAGGGGAGAATGGGAGAATCGCAGACTAACCGGGTAAGGCGCAATGAGCAAGCTCCTAGGCACCGCGATCGGAGGTTGCTGACGGCGGAGGATGGGTACGAGCCCGTGGAGGGGTTGAATGATGGGTGGGCCCTGGGGCGGGAGCGGGGACGAGGGCGCGGCGGCAGCATGGGAGTTGTGCGGGTGGGGAGGGAGGACAGCGGGTGGGCCCGGTGGCTGGACGGGCGAGCCATACGCGGTGGACGGCGGCGGGTAGTACCCCATATGCGCCGCCACCGGGTGCGCGTGCGGGTGCAGCGGGCCCGGGGGCCCGTTGTGCGCGAGCGGAGGCGGAGGCGGCGCGGGGACGGAGTAGAACGTGTTTTGCGCGTAGGGAGGCGGTCGGTACCCGCCGTGATGAGGGTGCTGCTGCTGTTCCGACTACCGATCGTCCTGCCCTCTCTCAGCAAACGCGGATGAATTGTTCCGAGCAAAGAATGGCTCACCTCCCCCGCTCCCTGCGCGCTGCTCCTGCGCCGCTTCTGCTTCGGCTGCTCATCCACCACAGGCGGCGCGAAACGGACATTCGCCTGCTGTGGCAGCAGCTGCTGCTGCTGCTGCTGGGTCGCGTTCGCATGTGCCTGTGCGCCCGGGTTTGGGCTGTGGATGCCCTGCATCTGGGGCGAGTGCGGCGCGGGGGACGTCGAATTGGAGTGCGGAGCCGACGTGTTCATGCTGCTGCAGGAGCGAGGAGAAGGAGCATCGACGCCCGGTTGAGGCTCGGGAGAAAGCAAGGAGGACGAGAAAGCGAGGAACGGCGCGACGGGGGCGGTGACAGACAGATGTTCAGATCCGGGGCGCGTTCAGCTGTCGCTGGGTTAGTTTTACTGTCATGCAGCGCCGGCCAGTTTCATTACCCTGTCAACTCTAAAATTTGTTCAGCGGATACCACAATGTCAGAGTTACATGTTCATTGTGCGCAGAGAAAATATCTATGGTTATAGGTGCAGGGAGATGGAAAGGACGGGAGGCCAGGCCAGGTAGCAAAGATGAAAAAAGCAAAAGCAAAAGGAACTGACCACTGCAGGGCTCGATCCTGCGACATTTTGCGTGTTAAGCAAACACTCTACCAACTGAGTTAAGCGGCCAATGAAGATGGTCGTCAATTGTTGACTCCATTACAAGCACAGACGGACCGAGGCGGACTCGTGTTGAGTTGCACGCAGGAGATGACAACCCTTTCTTCTCCCACAAAAGCCCCTTTTCTTCAACTTCATCTCATACTTTTACCTGACAAAGGTACCTGATCAAGCCTCCCGCACAGTAACTGCCAGGTGCAGCCGCCCCAGCAGCTCCACGCGCTGCACACTGGTGTATCAGCCTGGCATTCACATCTGTATATGCGCTTGGAAACTGAACAGGATTTTATAAGGTCTAACTGTCTTTGCTTTGTTAGGCATGATGTTTACGGGAACAACCCACGGAACAGACTGCCTTCCCCTGTTGAACAGGCCAGCAAGCCGCTCACTCCGAACAAGAAGTCTTGAGGGGCGTAGATTGTGGGCTGTAAGGCCATGAAGACTAACGATTCTCAGGTACGTATTCTGAAAACAGTCATGGGCCCTTTACCGCCTATCATCAACCGCCCTTCAGTCCATCCCGCGCACGTGTTTGTCCAGACTTGCCTCTTTGCCATCTCCTTCTGAATCGCGAGTTCTGCCTTGTTGGGCATTCTGAATCCCACTGGAAGGGAATAGTTGCATATTCAGAAAGGGTGAGCGACTACTAAGAGGGGCGGAAGAGAGGGATGGCCTTGTCATTCGCTGGTGCGGCACACGGACTTTGCTCAGACCAGCCCAGGCAAATGTTGTCAGAGGCCAATCTTATCGGAAGCCTTGCCCTAAGCTCCAGCTCAAGAGGGATCAGCAACAAAATTAGAGTATCTACAAGAACTACCGTGAGCATGGCGCTGCCTGGCAGCTGGTGGACACTGAGTGTGGGCCAACGAGAGCATGTTGCAAAGTTGAAGCTGAGGGGTGAGCTTGAAAGAATTAAGCAAAATTTTCAAGACCCCGACCCTATCATCTGACGGCGTAGTAACGCGGACAGACTAAGCAGAACGGTGTAGGCAGACAAGGACGATATGACCGCCATGAAGACAAGCAAGCACGTATCATGAATCGGGCTGAGCAGAGGCACCGCAACGGGGACTACCAGCAGGACGGGTGGTAAAGTATGAGATGACTGGGGGGAGGGCCGGGGCAAGAGAGTAAGGACTAGAGACAGAGAAGGACTAGGGCCAGGTGGAGCAAGAGCGGATGAGGAGCAAGGCTAGCTAGAGGTGGGGCTTTTATAGGCAGAGGGGCAGAAAGAAAGAGAACAAGGCGGAAGCAGAGTGGGTCGGAAACTGGTGGAAACTGTGGCAAAGTAGGGTAGCGGAAGCGAGCGAAACTAGGTAGAACAGGTGGGACGCGAAGAGGGAAGCAATGGAGACTGTGGCAACTGGTTTGTCAGACTGGGTTGCATGGAGACCGACGCCTCTGACTGTACGGTGCGGTGCCAGCTCATTCCCGACGAGCATCTCCGTTCCCACACCACGCTCGCAAAGACATTCTGGTTATTCGAACAGCTCACTGTCCGCAGGACCTGTACGGGATCGTAACTTGCGCTGAAGAGTATAAAGGCAGACAACTCGTACAGCATTCAAGAAGATGCTCATTTAACACACAATAAGGCCTAGCGAGCGCAAAGCAGTACAACACGCAGCGAAGACAGAAAACATGGCGACAGACACCCTTCTCTTTCTCCCCACCCCCCGGGCAGTTCGCCATCAGTCCCCGGTGCTCAGAGCCTCTTCCGGGCTCATGTACTCTCCGTCCCACAACGTACCATCGAGCACATTCTCCTTCATCCAGTTGCTCGTTTGGGGAGAGATTTGGTCACCCTGGAGCAAATAGATCGAGAGCACGACACTGCTGACCCGCGTTGATTCATAGAAGAAAGGTAGCTTCTCCCTTATAAATCCTATTTCAGTGTCCACGACAGCAAGGATGACCCGAGGTAGGGTCGGAAGCTGCTTGAACACGAAGCTAAAGCAATCATGTCGACATCCCCAACCCAGGGAGAAACGTCGAAGGCGAGATGAGTCAAGAACTTGAACTTGCAGAGTAGGATTCCCTGGTCCGAATAGAATGGGAATGGGGAGAGACACAAGCGGTGCAGCTGGAACGCCTTGGGAGACGATGCGGATGCGATAGCAGTGATGCTGTCAAGTGGACATCCTGTGGCCCAGTATTGCAAGTTCTTCAAGGCCCGAAATACCAAGTATTCTCAAGAAATCCTCGCCAAAGTATGGACATTCGCCGTAATGATCTGCGGCCAGTCGGGAATGGTGGAGGGTGCGGGCCGCATTGCCCTCAAGGAGGCGGCGTCGGAGAGGGCGTGACGATTTGAATACGCGGATCAAATGAAGCATCATGTCATCGAATTCTTCGTCCTCCCAATAATCAGAATCTGTTATTTCGCTCAATGAGAGGTCCTCCACGTAGTGCAGATGCTCAGACGCTGCGAAAGAGGGGAGCACCGCCACCGAGCCCTCGTCGACGGTACGGAACAGTGGCCAAAGTGTGAGCTACCAGACGTTCTTCAATACTAGACTAAGAGCAAGGACGGTGTCGAGCAAGTCGTGCCACTGTTCGTACCCCAGTGGGTGGGCCGGCTCGACGAGAAGATCGATGATATGCGCGATAACATCGAGCGGCATGGAGACGGGCATGACGATCATAGTAGGTGTTGACTAAGTACAGACACACATATTCTTTCCTGGTTCAATACAGCTTCTTCTCCCTGCATATCTTAAGAGGGGTCTGCGACTCTACAGAAGCGGGACAGACGTGGCCTTTTCTTCCTTTGCCGGCCGGTCTGTGAGGCAGCTTACTCTGGCGCTCCAGGGGAAATCATGTACCTACTGAGACCATTTGGAGAATCTACCATCCACAAGAGGAACACACTCTTCGCTGAAGTTCGCTCCTTCAGGCTGTCCTCCTCCTTCTCTGGCCCGTCCACTGTACGGCCGGCTTGAAGCGACGTCCAGACGGAACAAGAGCACCCTTACACTGAAATAGCAGTTCAAGGCCCACAAATATCTACAAGTACCCCTTGTGCAGTATACCCGTTGTTTTCTTAAAGCGCAGAATAGGGGCGTCCTCCCCCACGAAGAAACGAAGTGCGACTCTTTCAGGCGGAGGCACGTGCGGGATATTGATTGGTCCGCCGGTCCTGTTGTGCAGCTCCTTGTCAAACGCGTTTTCGTTGGCGTTGACTGTTGTTGAAGCTATCAAGAACTCCATATATGCACGATAGTATGTTCACGCTAGATGGAAATAGAGCGAAGCGCACAGAAGGCGCACCTCCAGAGCCAGTGTCAAAAGAAAAAAAATGTGTTCACTTGATCAGATAAGATGCACCACTCTCGACTTCCTCCGATAACGCTCTTTGGCAAGCGACGTTCAATGGAGCTGCCGTGCATGGCGCTTGAGGAAGCACGTCCATGGACAAGTTGGGACAAGCAGTCCGCAGTTCTGCGCGTGCGCTGCATGCCGAAGTCGCTGCGGCGGCGAAAAGACAACTACCGTTACCAAGGGCACGTCTTCGGGCTGCGAAGACAGTTGATGGTTCAGTAGATCTTTAAAGTCTCGACAGTGGGTGGCATGCTTATCGTTATTGAGTCTCGAGTGACCCCCTTTTTAGCAAGTCAAAGTGCGCGAACGTTGTGCGGCGGCGTCAAAGGTGCACGTCGAGGGGGCAAGGTCAAGCACAAGCACACGCCCATGTGCCGGGGTGTCTCACCTCGAGCTCCTAGCAATAGCAACATCGTGCCTACTATACTCACATACTACCCCCGTACCTACCTACTTAATCGACCTTCGCGGTTGCGCACTCGTTCGCCTTCGTCGCTTCGACCTTTTCATTCGCTTGGACTCCTCGTTCGGGTAGACGCTCTTTGTGCGATAGATCTACCTACGACCGCCGCATCGCTTTAAGTCCTTTGGGTTGTTGATACGGGTTACAGCTGCTCGTTTGGGGTGAGTGCGCGGACGGCGGATGACGTACTTGGCCGGGTGGTAGACGGGCACGCCGGTGTTGTTGGAAGAACGGCGGTGGACACTGATGATCTTGTGGACGGCGGCGGGGGGATACTGGGGTGGGAGCTCTCAGAGCGGGATCGTTGAGGCCGAGAATGGGTGCAGGGGCTCTGGGATTGCGGGGGGTGTGAGAATGCACAAGAAGGTCGCGGTCCGTCGAGCGGCCTACCCCTGCTCATCTCACGCTGCGACCCGCAGTCTGGAGGGCAAAGAGGGTGTATTTCTTGGGATTCTGCGCTCTGTTGGTCCTTTACTCGCGAATTACCACTGACGCCCAGACACCCTCGCTATCTGCCCGCGCGCACAGCCGTTCTCTTTCGCTCGCTCGTCCCCCGTTCGGTGAGTCTGAGTCTCCCACAGATCAATTGGGACTGTTTTTTTGGGTGGTGTATCTGCATGGCATCTGGCAAACGACATGCACGCCAAAAGGGAACGTTTACTGCGTTCAATTGATGAATCGGCATGCAGAACGCGGGGGGGCGCTATCTGATCGCGCAGCCCGGCGCCCAACCCTGCCCGTGCGCACTCTCGCACCGCCCCTCGGGCCTTCCTCCTTCGCTCCTCTTGTCCTCCTTCGCCGCACACCCCTTTCTCGCCGCACACCCCGACTGACATCTTTTTCATCCGACCACTTTTTGTTTATTCGCATAGCTCTCTCTCGCAACTGCACGCAAGAATCCCGGTACGCCCGTCTGCCATTTTCGAACACGGTTTACGATCGAGGTGAGACACTTCTCCCACGCTCCTCCCCCTGCGGTTGCGGACGGGAAGGGCAGAGCGGGGCCGGCTGGAAAATGCAGAACGGGGCTCGTATATTCTAAGAGGGATCCGGAATATGCTGGGGGAAATGTTGGAACGGAGCAGGGAGAGCAAGGAGGCACGACTCAGGGGGCACAGCCGTTCGATCCGAGACTGACCGTATCCGCGACTCGGGCGGTCTCAGTCCAAAGCATTCCGTCCTCCGCAGCCGTCACACTTCGCACTTTGCCTTGCGCACATCGTCAGCACGTTCACAGCACACTAACGTACGCCTCTTCTCTTCCCGACCGACCCCCATCTTCCTCCCCCATCTCCTGTACTGACCAGCCCAATCTCCCCAATCCCAAATCTCCCCCTCATCTCCCACTCTCACCAACCCAGATGGACTACTCTTCGTACCTCGTCCCCGAGCTCGAGTTTGACTCGTTCTCGTCCTCCAACTCGTCCGGCTCGCCCGAGTCGTACTCTGGCCAGGAAGACCCGTACTCGAACGCGCTCGGGCTCGAGACGCCGTGGTCGACGACGACCGCGCCGGCGAGCCTGCTCGGGTCGCCGTACGAGGACCACCCGCTCGTGAAGAGCGAGCCAATGGACGAGTGCATGAGCGTCGTCGAGGCCCTCCCGCCGAGCATGCTCTTCTCGCCCTCGCCCGTCGTCGAGCCCTCCGTCAGCGCTCCCGCGCCCGCCCCTCTCACCCCAGCCGCGATGGACGCCTCCCCACCGCCCTCCAAGCGCAAGCGGTCCCACTCCCCCGCGCCCTCCTCTTCCTCGTCGGGGTCCGGCTGCGGCTCGGCCTCCCGCCGCTCGCATTCCTCCGCGCACACGTCCCCCTCCCCGAGCACGCCGACGCCGACGCTCAGCCAGCCGAAGCCCAAGAACCCGCCCGCGACGAACATCCCCAAGATCCAAAAGACGAGCCACTCGTCCACGTTCGTCCCACCCGACACGTCGAACCTCTCCAAGCGCGAGGCCCGCCTGCTCAAGAACCGCGCGGCGGCGTTCCTAAGCCGCCAGCGCAAGCGCGAGGCGTTCGAGCAGCTCGAGGAGCGCGTCGGCGAGCTCGAGAAGGAGAACGCGCGCCTCACGCACGAGCTTGAGGACGCGCGCGGGGAGGTGTGGGAGGCCAGGCGAAGGGAGGGCCAGCTAAGGGTCGAGCTCGCCAGCTTGAGGGCCAGGCTCGAGGGCGCTGCGGCCTCGGGCGCGCCTGCCCAACAGCAGGACGCTCAGCCTACGCAGGGCGAGGAGGACGCTGCGGAGAAGGGCGTCCGGCGTGGGCGCCCCGCGAGCGCCAGGATCCGCGAGCGTGCGGAGGCGGCGTCGCACTCTGACAGGAAGGATGGGAACGCCAAGTCCGCAGGCGGGGTTGCGCTCATGGTGCGTGCAATCGCAATGCTGCGCTCTGCTTGCAGGATTGCTGATGCCAAGCTCTTGTCTTCACACAGGTCATCCTCTTCTCCTTCGCCCTCTTCGGCCTTCCCTCTTCCCGCTCCTCCGGCATGCTCGACCGCCTTCGCGAGGCCGAGCCGTCGCTGTCGGAGTACGTCCTCCTCCCCATCACGCCCATGTCCCACCCAACTCACCCATTCCTTTCTTCCGCGCGCAGCCTCTCCCGCGTCCTTTCCTCCAGCGCGCTGGCCAACTCCTCCCTCACCCTCGACACCTCCTCCCCCGCCATCTGGACCCCGCCCTCGTCCGACCCCTCCGAGGCCTTCTTCCGCCGCCTCTCCACGGCCTCCTCCAGCGGGGCATGCGGCGCGCCCTTCGCGGCGGACGAGCACGCGTTCCCCGCCGCCGACGACGCCCTCACTAAGCTCCTCGGCCAGATCTGCCTCTCCCCCGCGGCGCTCCAGCCCATCGCGGATGCGGATGCACCGCCCCCCGCGGCACGGTGGCGCGAGACGTACGAGTTCGGGCGGGGCAAGCAGGCGGGCGTGCTCGTTGTCGACGGGCACGCGCACGCACGCGAGCAGCGCGAGCAGTCCGACTCCGCCTCCGACTCCTTGTCCGAGAATGGGTGGGAGGTCCTCCCCGGCCTGAGCGTGGAGGAGCACATCCTGCCGAACGAGTTCGAGCTCTCCCTCGCTCCCCCTCCCGCGTCCGAGCCCGAAAGCCCCAAGGAGATGATGACCCTCACGCTCCTCACGCCTGCGCCGAGCCCGCCTGCGTCCGCGCCCGCTTCGGTCGGCCAGACGGCAACGGATGAGGAGGAGGACCGCTTCTTGAAGCTCAGCTTCGACGTGAGCGTCCGCGGGCGGATGACCGAGGTCTGGGGCCGCGGGCAGGTGCGCGGGTTCTTGGGCGGCAAGGCGTGAGAGGATGGAGGAGACATGACGACCCTTTTTTTTTAATCTGTTTTTCTTTTCGATCTGTCTCTTTTCGCGCTGTTCTTGTACGTTGTTGGGCGTTGGTATTAGGGTCGTTGGGGATGTGGGTGCTTTTTCCGTCTGCCAGGAT